>CAJVSB020000884.1:115000-126610 GCA_911865555.2 Thlaspi arvense | reverse complement strand
GCACCAATAAGTTACAAAAACGGTGAGTGGCATACATATCTAACCTTAGTTTTTCTAAACAAATATATGTTTTATGATAAATTGAAATGCTATGCAAACTCCATATGTATGTTTAATAGCAAAAATGGAAATAGAGTGCTTATGTTCTGATTTCAGTATATTTGAATTTTTATGATATTTTTGACGTTTTGTACTTTGGCACTCAGATTAGAATGTCGGGCAGCCATTTGGGGCAGGTGGTTGTTCTACAATTCCTATGCTATGATTTTGGACCCAAGGGGATCTCAGACACCACAGGTTGTATTAGTCTGGCCTGGAGTGACGACCCATGGTTGCAGGCTACATAGTATAGTAGCGCCCGATATGTTTTGTGGATTTTTTATATTTTCATGATTTTGCTACCCTCAGATATTGTCGGTTGTGTACACCCGATCAGAGTTATATGTGACATGACATGATTTATGATTTCCACACTTACTAAGTTTCTCGTAGACTTGTTTCTGTGATATATCGATGAATTAAAGGAAAATAGTTGCCATGAATAAGTTTATCTCTTCTATGTTATTCTATCATTGCTTTATGGATAGTTTTCTATACAATGAGATGAGATAAATTTTTGTTATATTTCTGTCTTTGTTTTTCATCAATAACTAAATTACTAAAAGTGTTTTTATGCATAGTATTATTATAAACCGCTCTGTTTCCACTAAGTTTAAATTGTATGCTGTTCACTAAGAACTCGTGTTCTCATGCTCTTTATATTTTGTAGATTTCAGTTAGATTTTTCTGCACCACCACCAAGATATCACTACACTTTAGTTGGAGGTTGGGCAAGCAGGACTATCTTATACGGGTTGACAAGTTATAAATTATATACTTTGTAACTGGCTTTAGTCACTAGCATGAGAGGGGAGGTATTAGACTTTAAATTTGATACAGTGGTGATGTATATATACATATTTTGCTAGCTAGTTAGAGCAAGTTTATGAATGCATGGTTGGAAATTGTGTGAATGGTTTATGCTCCACTATTTGAATGGAATTATGCATTCCAGAGGCATGTACATATATACATATATCTTTGTATAGGTAAGAGGTTTTCAGATAGGGGTTACAACAATCATCATACTGCCAAATTTTAAACTCGGTTATAGGCAGTTGTTGCCCCACTGTCACGCTTACTTTGGCAAAGAAGGGGCGTGACAAGCTCATTCTCTATTTATTAAAAATTTAGATCATATTATTTGAAAGAGAATGGAATTAGGTTTTGAATACAGAATTTTTAATTTGCGTCAATTCAGTTTTAAAAAAACAAATGAATCAATATACATGTAAACTATGGAATATTTTGAGTCAAGTCTACTCTGAACCAATTCAAATTTGATTCACTTATGGATTCATAAAATTAGATGATTTCGGATCTTTGAGTTCCCCAGGTCCTTTTCAAATTACATCTTTTTCTTTATTGGAATTGTAGTTTTATTAAAAAAAAAATACAAAATTTTCTTGATTCTCATTAATTGTTGATAAATTTGATATAGAAAATTGGAAGTATTTTAATGCAAATATGAGTTTGACACTAACATGAATTACAATAATGATTTTTTACTTTACTTGTTCCCTCTCAACTACCTCACAATGTCTGAAGTTTACTGAATCAATATGGAAGAAAGAGGAGAATTCTATGGATAGGGGTGAGTGAGTGTGGGTAGATTTTGGTGAGTTAGTAGAATAAAATTAACCCAACCCAACATGAACAGGTAGCAAAAAATCTCAAATTGCACATGTTTTATTACTTTTCCAACCATACAATTTGAGTTGATCAAGTGCAAGCGGTTTCACGACGGGTTGATAGATTAGTTTACTAAGTCATTAATATTGAAATATCTCATATATGTGTCTAATATAGGGTACTTTCTACCATTAATGAGATTATAATTAAATTAAAACTTGAGTAGTGAAATAAAATTAATTTTAAACTATAGAATGTAAAGTAAAATGTATATTAATGAAACATATAAAATACAATATTTTTCTACATTTATTGGATAAATACAAGAGCAACTTCTTAATAGAATGCATTAAATGTCTGAATTATAATTTGATTAAAAATATAAGGCTTTTACTGAGATATTTGAAATGTTATAACGTAAAATGAAATAGTTATTAACTCTAAGTTATATTTATTAAATATAAATGAACTTTTAGTCGCAAAAACTGTGGAGTGTTGGGTGTTCCAAATGTACAGTTAAGCAGGTAATTTTGCATTTGCGTGTGAGAATAATTGAGAGAAGAGTACAGTTATAAAAAATAAATAAGATCAAGTGCAAGTAAATATTAATTGTAGCCATTAGAAAATGATATATAAATTTAGTAAATAGTATGTGTGTGTGTGTGTGTGTGTGATGATGGCAGGTTTTCAAAACTTAACCCACCAAATAGTTTTGGACTTACTTATATTAGCCACATGGATTGACCAAATCCAATAGTTTACAACATTATCTAAGATCTATTATCCATGGAGTTGCCTAATAAGTGTATATCATATGATGATATTATCAGACATTGCTATTCCAGAATAATTATCGTTGATGAGAAAAAAATAAAATTACAAAATTTAAATAGATTGTAAAATATTTAAATAAGTAACAACAAAATATTTTAATTATTAATTTTTGTAATAAAAATATATTGTTGATGCCAAAATTATTAGTTTTTGCAATGAAAATATATGTCGAAACAAAATTATTAATTTTTGCAAAGGAAATTATGATGCATAAACTATGAGTTTTTATAATGAAAATATATTTCAATGCCAAAAAAATAATAGTCTAGTTGAGTTAAAAATTATAAATACTTTGGTTTTATAAGCCAAATAGCGTATAAATTGTATTTATATTTAGTCCAAGCATTGATTGGTCAAAGTATCGATTGGGTTTGTACTAAAAACTAGTGAAAATGAAAAATCATGATATTTCATGAAAATTCGTTTGAACCAATGATTTAACTATTTGGACCAATGAACTACTCATGATTCAATTATGATTTGATTATAGTAAGATTTACGAGTAGGCAAAGATATTAACAAGTTGATGTAAATGGTCATACAAGGTTGGGGGGTTAAAAGGTTTTAAGTTATACCTACATATATACAAACTTAATTTTTAAAAATTGAATCGATACAAATTTAAAAAATCATATAATTAAAATTATATGATTAATTTAATTCCCTTTAAATTAACATTACAACTGAATATTAATTTAAAAATACAAATTTTGATAAATTATAACTAATTGTGAAATTACGTCATGAACAAGTTATACCAATCCTTTCCATTTTGGGTAACTTAAACCTCCGAGTTAGCAAAAGACAATCTAGGTCCTCTTGGTTTTGGGTGTCACTTCAATGACTTTCAAGGCACTTGACATAGGAAAGTTTCAAGGTTGCTTGTCACACCCAATCCTTCCTTATCTAATGGGGCAAGGTATGACAGCGGGGTAGCGACCAACATTCTCTTGTGTCAATACACACAAAAGAATATTGGTCACTGTGACCTCTATCGTGACTGGCTCGCTATATTTAATCTAGATTACCTATATATTTTAACACATGTCTGTTGAATAATATAACTTACCAATGTCTAAGTAACTAGTTGTCCCAACCTTCATTAGTGTGCATGTGATGCTAAGGAAATGAGGCAACAGTTACAGTCACTAGCTATGTGCTCCTGATACCTGTGTGGGAAGATGAAAGGAGTGAGACTATTATCCTAGTGAATGGTTTTCTAACTAAAGTTAGGGGAAACAAGAATATTTTCAAACACATATGAATTTCAAAAATGTAAACTTTTGCAATTAAAAGAATTTAGTGAAATTATTAAAATAAGTTCATATCATAATATATGCAAAATAGTACACACGTAATTATTATAAAAAGTCATACCATGTCACCCATTGAGCCTGCAGATCCAATCATAGCTAAAAATGTGTAAAAGAGCTATAGAATGAAGCAAAAAACCTGGGTGGCTCTGTCTGTCTGTAACTCTGGGCCATACGTGCACGTAGACCAAATATAATCTCTGAGTTATATGCGTCACATTATGCATATCATATCATACATGTCTGTCTAAATCTGCTGGGTACTACTGGTCATGAGACTCATGTCATGGGTGCACCACTCCCATGAACGAATACACATGGCTTGGTGGTGTTCTAGTCCCTTTATCGGGACAATGTCTTGTACGACTACCATAGATCCAAGTCCGTCCCTGTGATTACCCAATAGATTATCCGAGTGAATGGTGCCTTTTTAAGGAAATCACATGGCATACATTCCAATAAAATAATTATGTGCAGAAAATAATTAGTATTCCTGTTTCTATTTTAGAAAACATAACAAAATCACAGTAAATTTATTCATTAATTTGAAATAGTAATTTGTTTGTCAAAATACTGAGTTTAGGAGGAAAACCACTCATCTAGTATCTAGTCTAATATTTGGCCCTAAAAGAGGAATTCTTAGATTTGATTCTCCTTTTCCTATAAGTTAACCATATACAGATATAAGTTATATATTGTAAATGTGAAATGAAAATGCATGTCAAAAGATCTAGATAATCTAATTATTATTTTCCTATTCTATTACCCTTGGGTGTTCGCTTAATCTTCATTTCCTATACTTAACTTTCACCATTTCCTATGGTTTGGCTACCCTTGATATTGTACCCTAATCCTCTCTTAAACTTAAAAAATCTTAAAAGAATATGAAATAATTCATGGAAGCTACACCTTTAAACTAACTCTAACCTTACCTTGAAATTTTAATCTTGAATGCTTTTCTTAGAATTTCAGTTCTTCCTATTATTATAGCACGCTTATGGAGTTAAAAATGGCACACAACTCCTACATATAATAAAGTATGGAAGGATTATATATAATATATGAAAAATATACACAAACCTCTACTATGCATATTGTATGAAAAATGTGCATAAACTTTCATAAACTAGAAGTTTTTATGTTTTAATTATCTTTCTTCTTTCCTTTCTCTTCTTCTCTTCCTCTCTCTCCCCTTTCTCTTCCCTCTGCCTTGGCTGCCCTATGCTACAATTGGAGGCCCCTAAGGGGTATTTATACACCCCTTAGGTCGGTGGAAGTGGGCACCACAAGCCTATCAAATTACTTTTATGTCCCCATTCCTTTTTACCATTATTTTCCTTGCACAATCTGCAGTAAAATGCCAATATCTAGAGTGACAAAACTCGGAATGACCTCATTCAAAAAGGGTGTTAAATCTAACTTAATGAGTTAAAAGTTTTACGTTTTTGACTTGGTCTTATTCTACATTTGGAAGGTCTAAAACTAGGCCGAAATCGGGGCTATCAGTATAAAACCTCTCATTAGACCTTTGCTATGTTTTTGGGCTATAACTTGAGTTACACAACTCAGATCAATATCATTCAAATGGGTTTGTAAAGCTATTTCAAGGGCTCACAACTTTTTTATTTTTACCTACACCTAATTTTGACCAGAGAGAGGTTGAATCTAGCCTAACAATGAGTCAAAGTTATCACTTGTTCTATAGTCAACAACTTTGCACTTCTTTTAGTGAAATGCTTATAACTTGTGCTAGGGTGATCAGATTGGATTGATTCCAAACCCATGATTCACTAACTTAAAAATTCATAATTTTGATGTTTTGGGCCTAGCCTAATTTAGATTGGAAACTACCTAAAATTGCTAGACAGGGGATCATAAACTTCAACCCACACTCAAAAGATTCCTATGACAGTAGGACACTTACATAATGCTTATTATTTCTCCTATTCATCCTTTATCTAATTTCTCCCATCTAACCCCTTATTTATCTTTTGGTAATGATGTGTGATAATTTACAACCCAAGTTCAAGTTGAGATGTTACATTGCTTTAATTTAGGAGCACAACTACGGGCTATAACAAAATTATATCTACACATGTATATACTCAAACCTTTTTGAATTGAATTGATACAAATTAAAAATTTATATAATTAAAATTCTTTTGTTAAACATGATTCATTCTTTTTAAATTAACATTACTGTAAAAATATAAACATTGGTAGATTATGTACGATTATTTTCCTATTCTTACTAAATTACTCACCATATTCTCTAAAAAAATTTTTCTTTAAAATAATATTATAATTAAATACTAATTTTAAAATATTAATATTGATAAATTATAGCCAATTGTAAATTTACTCTCCTATTTTCACCAAAAGGGAGAGATTCTCGTTAAGAAACTATATTTAGAATTCTGTTTATAATTTAAAATGATTTGTTTTAAATTTTAGACAAAATAAAATTATAATTTTAGTTTTTTTAGGTCAAATCAAATTAATTTGTTTGGTTTGATTGGTTTGATGCACACCTATCATTGTATGGCTGTAGAATATTTGGTCTATATTATTGGTTAACTGATTATTTTTATTAAAATATTTAAATATATAACCATTTTAGTTTAATTATGAGCCATTGATATTTATATTTTTAAAATTAGTATTATATTTAATTTGATAGTTATTGGTCATAAAATACTAAATTTAGGAAAGTCTATTAAACTCTTAATTAACAAGTAATTTTATTTAATTCAAGAGTAGTTTGCCTAGAAACATTCGTATAAGTTAGCTCATTCTCTATTTGTTAAAAATTTAGATCATATTATTTGAAAGAGAATGGAATTAGGTATTCAATACTGAATTTTTAATTTGTGTCAATTCAGTTTTATAAAACAAATGAACCAGTATACATGTAAACTATGGAATATTTTGAGTCAAGTCTACTCTGAATCAATTCAAATTTGATTCACCTATGGATTCATATAATTAGATGATTTCGGATCTTGGAGTTCCCTAGGTCCTTTTCAAATTACATCTTTTTCTTTATTGGAATTGTAGTTTTACTTAAAAATATACAAATTTTCATGATTCTCATTAATTGTTGATAAATTTGATATAGAAATTTGGAAGTATTTTAATGCAAATATGAGTTTGACACTAGCATGAATTACAATAATGATTTTTTACTTTACTTGTTCCCTCTCAACTACCTCTCAGAGTCTAAAGTTTAGTGAATCAATATGGAAGAAAGAGGAGAATTCTATGGATAGGGGTGAGCATGGGTGGATTTCAATGAGTTAATAGAATAAAATCAACCTGACCCAACATGAACAGGTAGCAAAAAATCTCAAATTGCACATGCTTTATTACTTTTTCCAATCATACAATTTGAGTTGATCAAGTACAGGCGGTTTGGCGATGAGTTGACGGATTAGTTTACTAAGTCATTAATATTGAAATAACTCGTATATGTATCAAAAATAGGGCACTTTCTACCATTAATGAGATTATAATTAAATTAAAACTTGAGTAGTGAAATAAAATTAATTTTAAACTATAGAATGTAAAGTAAAATGCATATTAATGAAATATATAAAATACAATATTTTTCTACATTTATTGGATAAATACAAGTGCAACTTCTTAATAGAATGCGTTAAATGTCTAAATTATAATTTGATTAAAAATATAAAGCTTTAACTAAGATAATTGAAATGTTATAACGTAAAATGAAATAGTTATTAACTATAAGTTATATTTATTAAATATAAATAAACTTTTAGTCTCAAAAACCCTAAAGTGTTGGGTGCTCCAAATGTGGAAGTTAAGTAGTTAATTTTGCATTTGCATGTGAGAATAATTGAGAGAAGAGTATAGTTATAAAAAATAAAAATAAGATCAAATACAAATAATATATTAGTTGTAACCATTAGAAAATGTTATATAAATTTAGTAAGTGGTGTGTGTGTTTGTGTGTGTAGGTGAGTCAGATGATGGCAGGTTTTCAAAACTTAACCCACCACCAAAATAGTTTTGGATTTACTTGTATTAGCCACTTGGATTGACCTAATTCAATATTTTTCAACATTATGTTAGATCTATTATCCATGGAGTTGCCTAATAAGTGTATATCATATGACGATATTATCAGACATTACTATTCCATAATAATTATCATTGATGAGAAGAAAATAAAATTACAAAATATAAATAGATTATAAAATATTTAAATAAGTAACAACAAAATATTTTAATTAGAATCTAAGGTAATTTTTCATAAATGTAAATATGGAGTAGTTCCTCCTCACATCTAATTGCTAATCAATCCTAATTTTGAGAAGTTATTAGAGATCAGGGTGTAAAGTGTCTAAGAAATGGATAGAATCCAAGTCAGTTAAGATTGGACCTAAAAGTGATCCAACAACCAAGAGAATCCAATTTATTCAATCTAGACTAGATCTAAATTAAATCGAATCAGATTGCCACCCATATCATTTGGTAATAGAATGATAGATTTCGATCACTACAAGTTCATTCCTATCCTTGGGTATATTAAAATCCAAGTGTAACAACTTTATTTTTTTGTGGCATAAATATATTCTAAAAAAATTAAAATCTTAATTACAAAGAAAAACTATGCATGTACTGGTGGAGTATCTTTGTAAGTAAAATTGTGCTTGTAATGATAATTATAACCATCCATTATAAGTAGTTATGATCTTTACCAGTGACTATTTTTTTCCACTGTTATATATTATATAACATTGAAAACATCAATGTTTTACGGATGAAAAAAAAAAAAAACGATGGATGCCCACTACTTGAAGAGTAAACCTGCCCAAATCTTGATTCTATATCAATTAGGCAGCTGATTAGGATATACGTTGAATAAAAATATGAAGCTTTTTTACAACTTATCTGGAATTAACTAAATTGTTATGCTTGTATGGTGTACTGTTTGCTATATGGGCCGACTGTTTGACAACTTTCAGCTTATAAGTTTTTATTTTTATAAATCATTTAGAATTAGTTTAAATTAGATTTTTTATAACTTACTTATTATTTTATCATGTAAATTGGTATAAACATAATCTTTGGTAACTAAATTTAATTTAATTTTTTAAAAAATTTTACATTCTTAAACTTTCTAAATTTTCTATCTAACTTTTTAATTTTATCTCTAAAATTTTATATTTTAATTTTATTCAACTTTTTTCTCTCTATTTTTTTGAATTTTTTTTTCTAAATTTTATCTATTTTTTAAAACACAAAACCAGAGTCAAACCAAAGGTAGACAAAAATTGAAATTATTTGAATTTGCCTCAATAGGACAAAGTGATGAGATGATTGCAATTCTTGTCGTAGAAGCAAAAGTGCGCCATACTCATAGGTGAAGGGGAAGTCTAGTGTGGAAGGGAGACAAAGGAGATGACAATAACCATGAGGAAGAATGCAGGGGAATTGGGGAAGAGTGAGGTGAGTGTGGTGTGGGAGAGTTTGCATGTGGCCTCACCCAAGACAGAAGTTGAGTGACCTGGCTCATGAGTTAAGGCACTTGGTGCTTGGTATTGACCAATGCTTAGTGTTGCCATGCGATAAACGAGGCCTATTTTGAATCTCATAGGCAACTCAAGGTCGTTTCTTGGATGACTATAGACTATGATTTAGCAATGCTCACTTCTCACTTTAGCTTAATATACGGCCAAAGAGTCAAAAATTGGGCAACCGTAAGTTACTACATATTTTATTTATTTATTTATTTTTGGTGGCAACCCTAAGTTCCAGTGTTCATTTCACAATTTTTTACGTTTTGCCTTGGTTGTGTATTCTTTATAAGCCAACAATTTCTTAGGAACTTTTTAAAAAAGCACAAAAGATAAAATATTATAAAGCAAAAAGGATTGTCACAACCGACCTTTAGAATCGGGAGAGGCGTGACAACAAGGCAATAATCAATATCCTAACGTGGGCAAAACTCGACAACATGCCAGGCCCCGGGCAACCATGGCATGCCGCCGGCCACCGTTGGCAACGCCTTGGCTTTGCCAACGACCAACCTTGGCTACCCATGGTTTTGCCTTGGGAGGCACTCGGTCACCCTTGGCTTGCCACTGACCACTCGTGACATGCCATCGAACACCCTTGACTTTGCTACCGGCCAACCTTGGCTAGCCATGCCTTTGCCTTGGGAGGCCTCTAAGCACCCATAGCATACCACCAGCCACCCTTGGCATCGCCTTGGCTTTGCCACCGGCCAACCTTCGGTACCCATGGCTTTGGCTTGGGAGGCCCTTGGCACCCTTGCATTGCCACCGGCCACCCGTGGCATGCCACCGGGCACCCTCGGCCTTGCCACCGGCCAACCTTGGCTAGCCATGGCCTTGCCTTGCGAGGACCCTGGGCACCCTTGGCATTCCACCGGCCACCCATGGCAATGCCTTTGGCTTTGCCACCGACCACCATGGCAACCCATGCCTTGGCTTGCCACCGGCACCCGTGGCATGCCATCGGGCACACTCGGCTTGCCACTGGCTAACCTTGGCTAGCGATGGCCTTGCCTTGGAGGCCCCTAGGCACCTTGGCATGCTACAGGCCACCCATGGCAACGCCTGGGCTTTACCACCGGCACAACCTTGGTTACCTATGACTTGGCTTGGGGAGGCCCTCGGGCACCCTTGGCTTGCCACCGGTGGACCCGTGGCATGCCACCGGGCACCCTTGGCTTGCCACCAGCCACTCGTGGCATGCCACTAGGCACCCTTGACCTTATCACCGGCCAACCTTGGCTAGCCATAGCCTTGCCTTGGGAGGCCCTCGGGCACCCTTGGCATGCCACCGGCCACCAATGGCAACGCCTTGGCTTTGCCACCGGCCAACCTTGGCTACCCATGGCTTTGGCTTGGGAGGCTCCCAGGCACCCATGGCTTCCCACCAGCGACTCGTGGCATGCCACCGGGCACCATTGGCTTTGCCACGACCAACCTTGGCTAGCCATGGCTTTGCCTTGGGAGGCCCACGGGCACCCAAGGCAAGCCATCGGCCACCGTTGGTATCGCCTTGGCTTTGCCACACGGCCAACCTGGGCAAGCCATGGCTTTGCCTTAGGAGGCAACTGGCACCCTTGGCTTGCCACCGGCCACCCGTGGCATGCCACCGGGCACCCTTGGATTTGCCACTGGCTAACCTTGGCTAGCCATGGCTTTCCCTTGGGAGGCCCCGGGCACCCATGGCATACCGCTGGCCACACTTGGCACGGCCTTGGCTTTCCACCGACCAACCTTGGCTACTCATGGCTTTGGCTTGGGAGGCCCCGAGGCCCCCCCTTGGCTTGCCACCGGTCACCCGTGGCATGCCACTGAGCACCATTGGCTTTGCTATCGGCCAACTTTGGCTAGCCATGGCTTTGACTTAGGAGGCTCCCGGGCACCTTTGGCTTGCCACCGGCCACTAGTGGCATGCCACCGGCACCCTTGGCTTTGCCACCGGCCAACATTGGCTAGCCATGGCTTTGCCTTGGGAGGCCACCGAGCACCCATGGCATTCCACCGGCCACCCTTGGCATCACCTTGACTTTGCCACCGGCCAACCTTGGCCACCCATGGTTTTGGCTTGGTAAGCCCCTGGGCACCCTTGGCTTGCCACGGCTACCCATGGCATGGCACTGGCCACCATTGGCTTTGCCACTAGCCAACCTTGGCTAGCCATGGCTTTGCCTTGGGAGGCCCTCCGAGCA
>CAJVSB020000884.1:105000-107500 GCA_911865555.2 Thlaspi arvense | reverse complement strand
GAGGTGCGGATGTCTTGCTGGCACATCGTGGCTGCCTGTGGGTTGCCTACTGCGGGTGGGGGGTGTTGGGGGGCTCGCGCTCGTTTGCTCCCGTGCCTGGCTGGAGGCGAAGGCTATGTCCCGGGCTTGTCCAAGATGACGCACATGCGCTTTGACGTGCCTGTTGATCGGACGGGCCCTTGATGTGGCGCTATCGAAGGCCGGCCATGGGCAGCAACTGGGGGCATGGGAGTGCCGAGTTGGGCAATGACGGGCGTGCTTGTGGGTTGTTCATCTAAGGCTAGAGGCATCGCAATGCTGGTGGCATTTGTGGGTGGAAAAACGGGCTGCTAAGGCAACCCCGTGGACCACCCGATTAAGGTGTGGTGATGTTGAGGGCCGTGATGCACGACTTCCAATCTGCTAGGGCAATGCTCAGCTTGGCCGGTCGGGCGGGAAGGGCAAGGGAGTCATCGCGGGTTCTTGCGGGCTATTTGAGCCTTGTGACGATGCATTGATACTAGGGGCCTTTGTAGGATAATCAGAAATGTTAGCCTTCGGCGTTATGGTGTTGAGCAGGGTGAGGAGGGTGGCTTTGCTTGAACCCTGCTGAGTCCCGTGTTCTTCCCTCCCGGGGGGTGCCGTGCCCACAGTCGCTCCCCATGCCCGGTCGGAGGCAATGCAATGTCGGGGGCTAGTTCGGGATGACGCACACATGCCTTGATGCGCTACTGATTAGATGGCCCCTTGACACGACGTTGCTGAAGGCCAGACATGGGCAACGACCGGGGGCATGGGAGTGCCGAGTTGGGCAAGTGACAGGCGTGCTTGTGGGTTTTCATATAAGGCTGGAGGCATCACAATGCTGGCAACGTTTGTGGGTGGAAAAACGGGCTGCTCAAGCAACCCTATGGACCGCTCGGTCAAGGTGTGGTGATGCCGAAGGTCCTAATGGATGGCTTGCAATCTACTTGGGCAATGCTCAACTCGGCCGGTTGGGCGAGAAGTTCAGGGGACTCCTCGTGGGTTCTTGCGGGCTGTTTGAGCCTTGTGACGACGCATTGATGTCGGGGGCCTTTGTGGGATATTCGGAAATGTTGGCCTTCGGCATCGTGATGCTGAGCAGGGCGAGGAAGGTGGCTTTGCTTGAACCCCGCTGAGTCTCGTGTTCTTCCTACCTGGGGGGTTGGTGTGGTGTTGTGCCCGCGATCGCTCCCCGTGCCCGACCGGAGGCAATGTAATGTCAGGGGCTTGTTTGGGATGACGCACGCGTGTCTCAGTGCACCTGCTGATTGGAAGGCCCTTTAACGTGACGTTGCCAAAGGCCGAACATGGGCAGCGACCAAGGGCATGGGAGTGCCGAGTCGGGCAGTGACGGGCGTCCTTGTGGGTTGTTCATCTAAGGCTGGAGGCATCGTAACGCTAGCGTTTTTTTGTGGAGGAAAACGGGCTGCTCAGGCAACCCCATGGACCACTTGGTCAAGGTCTGGCGATGCCGAAGGCCATGATGCACGGCTTGCAATTTGTTTGGGCAATGCTCAGCTCGACTGGTTAGGCAGGAAAGGCAGGGGACTCCTCGTGGGTTCTTGCGGGCTGTTTGAGCCTTGTGACGATGCATTGATGCTGGGGGCTTTTGTGGGATATTCGAAAATGTTGGCCTTCGGCATCGTGATGTTGAGCAGGGCGAGGAAGGTGGCTTTGCTTGAACCCCGCTAAGTCTCGTGTTCTTCCTACCGGGGGGGTGGTGGTGTTATGCCCGCGATCGCTCCCCGTGCCCGGCTGGAGGCAATGTAATGTCGGGGGCTTGTTCGGGATGACGCACGCGTGCCTCGGCACGCCTACTGATCGGAAGGCCCCTTAATGTGACGTTGTCGAAGGTTGAACATGGGCAGCAACCAAAGGCATGGGAGTGCCAAGTTGGGCAGTGATGAGCATCCTTGTGGGTTGTTCATCTAAGGCTAGAGGCATCGCAACGCTAGCAACTTTTGAGGTTGGAAAAACGGGCTGCTCAGGCAATCCCGTGGACCACCTGGTCAAGGTCTGGAGATGTCGAAGGCCGTGATGCACGGCTTGCAATATGTTTGGGCAATGCTAAGCTCGTCCGGTTAGGCGGGAAGGGCAGGGGACTCCTCGTGGGTTCTTGCAGGCTGTTTGAGCCTTGTGACGACGCATTGATGTCGGGGGCTTTTGTGGGATATTCGGAAATGTTGGCCTTCGGCGTCGTGATGCTGAGCAAGTGAGGAAGGTGGCTTTGCTTGAACCCCGCTGAGGCCCGTGTCCTTCCCGCCCGAGGGGGGGCGTGCCCGCGGGCTCCCCGTGCTCAGCCGGATGCGGATGCAATGCAATGTCGAGGGCTTGTTCGTGACGACGCACGCGTGCTTCAGCACGCCTGCTGATCGGACATGCCCTTGACGTGGCGTTGCCGAAGACCGAGCATGGGCAGATCGATCGAGGGCATGCGAGGGTCCAAGTCTGTGGGCATTCTCGTGGGTTTGTGGGATTTGCACAAGCCTTGTGACGG
>CAJVSB020000884.1:50000-102500 GCA_911865555.2 Thlaspi arvense | reverse complement strand
CTTAGTGAGTTGCAAAACATAAAGCACCGGAGGCTAGTCTAATCACCTATCTACCAATTGGATCAAGGCAAAATAACAAAAGCCCACCGAGAGAGACAAATTCCAACCTACACGTTGTCACCTCTTGTGCTTCAACATCTTCAGATTCTTCAATATATAAGCAATTACTTCCTTCAATGTAGCTTTCCTGTCCTCCTTGAAATTCCACATCTCAGAAACCACATATCTACCACTTGGATTATATTCACTCATCTCTTTCAAGGCAGTTGTGATAGCTTCATATATCTCTTTGCCCCATTCTGCCTTGAGATTTTGCAGCAATTCATCATCAGGATCTATGTCTTCTTGCATTGAGCATGAAACCTTAATATGATAACAGTTGCCACATGGATACGCATACAAAGATGAACACAATTCTATTGGAATATTTAGACATTAGCAAAAATATAAGTTTTCAGGGAGGATAGCACATGCTTACAGATATGATAAGCAAATAATTAGGCAAAAAAAAAGAAGAGAAGAATATGAATTTTAGCCTAGATTCCCTATTCCCTTGCAAGCTTAATACATCAAAAGCTGTGGGGACTATCTCCAAGTTTATGAGTCTTATCAATGTAAGACAGAACAGGCAAGAGAGATAGTGTAACTTCCAAGTAATAGTACACTGAAATGCATCTGGCAATTTGTCATACCTGATGAATTTTTCCATGTGTGGTAATTTTAAAAGGGTGCCAGTTGGTGTTCCTCTGCATTTCTTGCCATGTGGAACACAGCTCTAGGGCCATCATTTCTGCCTCTAAAGGTGGTAATCTAGCCTTGCAAGTATCATGGAAGGGCTACATATCAATTTCTCCCATCCTCTTTAGCCCAATAAGAGTGCGGCTATTGCCAAACATGTCACTCAATGCCTGAAACAAAGAGAAGGGATGTGTGAAAGCTTGGCATATCAACGAAATGTTGTTTCACCAAGATTATAGAGTCAAGCCTTTATGCACAATTACCCTCAGACAACTCTTTACCTCATATAGATGGTTCTATATCAAATAATAAATCATTTAGTTGATAGACATGAGAGCTCAGAAAAAGTTCACGTTCTCTTAATATCTACTTCTAGTTCACTGCTATCACCAATATGGGAAGACAAGCCAACAGAATGGTATGATACTCAGATGGTAATAAAATAATAAATAATTTAGTCAAGAAAAAAAAGAATGGGGCTTTAGATTCATGGCATGTATCACCCATTTGAGTATGGTGCCATTGAATATTAACTTGAAAATTACTGCAATTCATTGCAGCAGAACGTACATATACAAGAAATCCTAATAATATTTGAAGTATGGACCGAAAGAACAATAGCAGGAAGTAGAAAGAAGTAATACCGCAATTAATTCTTTACAAACTTCTTGCAGCTCATTATTGCTTTGGCGCTCTTTTGTCAAAAGTGTCTAATTTAAATCTTCCAAGTTATTGATCTTTTGCTCCAATTCGTCATTCATCTCCTTTGCCTTGTTAGCAACAAGCATGGAAAATATACAATAATCAGCTTGTTTTTAGCAGTACCATCATCTTTTCTTTCTTTCTATTTTCTTTTCTTTTTTTTTTTGGCTCTTTCTTTTTCCTTTTTTGTGGTTTCAATTTAACTTTTCAAGTGGAAAACATGAAGCACTAGAAATGAAAGAACCGTTCACTTGTACAATATTAGGTGAAGAAGTCTTGACGAGTTCCTCACTTGCATATATAGGATATAGTGAAGGGAAAATTGACAACTTGCAAAACGTTCATACTTCTATATGTCTCAAATCCTTTGCACCATTCATATAAAGGAGGGAAAACACTTGGATGAACAACACTATCAAAATATGCTAATCTCAAATCCATAAATCAAATTGACATTGTATATGCATGCCTTCAAGATGGTATAGGTACGCGGAAAAAGAGCAAATATCACCTATCTTTTCTCCTTGGTAAGCTTGTGCCTCTCCCTTTTGGTTGATGACTCATGTTTGTTCAACTGTTTGCTCCAAGAATCAAGTTCCTTCCTCTTCACCTCGATCTATCAAAACATGCTAATCTTAGATTCCAAATATCAAATTGACATTGGATAGGCCTGCCTTCAAGGCAGTATAAGTATGCGGAAAAAGAAAAAGTATCACCCTTTGCTTTTCCTTGTCAAGCTTCTGTCTCTCTTTTTCAATTAATGCTTCACGTTTGTTCAGTTGTTTACTCCAAGAATCAAGTTCCTTCCTCTTAGCCTCTATCTCAGAATTCTGCATCCCATGATCATCTGAAATTCGTCAAACATTCTCTCGTGCTAAGCACTGCATCTTTATTGTTTCTGAGACACGTAAAGATAATAGATATTTATTAACCATAATTATTGCAATGATGCAAAGGGCAACATCCATCCATGGTTAAGGTTGTAAGCCCCTTAAATGTTCTCTAGCTAGTCTTTACGTAAATTTTTTTGATTTAAATACTCTGACACAGCTCTATATTTGACAAAAATGAGAATAATATCTTGGATGTGTAGTAAAACTAGGATCAACAAAGTTAGAAATAGCTGTAATCTAGAGATGGCTGGTGTAGCACCTATTAATGATAACATGAGAATTTATGTTCAAATAGTTTGGGCACATGCAACAAAGATTGTATGCAGCCACTTAGAAAAAAGTGCCATTATTTCTATTGAGGATAACAATAGAGGTTGAGGTAGACAAAAATATCTGGTTGAAGTAGGGGAAAAAGGGATGTACACTGTCATTCAACACATACATATGGCTTAAGATTGTGCAGAAGAATGGATAAAGGAATATGTAGCCCATTTCATGAAGTAGGGAAAGGCTTAGTTAAGTTGAACTAACTTGTATTCAAACACAACTTGTTGGACTGTATGAAGGATCATATTAACTTTGAAATACTTAATGTGATTATGACAAATAGACGTCATGATATGTATTTTTTTGCAAATCCACCATAAGGTGAGAATCAAAGCACACAAAGGGGTAAACAAACATGTATGCCAAAGGATCCTTTGATGACCAGACAAACAAGACCCACAAATTAGATGTATGGTAAGTTATATAATGTGCACGGAGCTATATAAACACACATTAACAGTGAGGTATATAATGTCCATGGAAACAAAGAAACAAACATTAACAGTGAGGTATATCGCATGCACGAAGACATACTAACATGCATTATAGGAGGAGGAGGGGAACCTTTATAGAAAGCATGATGTAGCATGTCTTTGCCCACAAGCATCCTGCTCAAAGACATGTTGGTTTCATTGTACTTGTAGTGCAACTCATCCAGCTTTTCACTTTCCATGTCAATCTCATTGGTCATATTTGCCACAATTTTATTCCTATCTTGCGTAGCTTCCTCAACAAGGTTAGACGTTGTTTTCAGCTTTCCTTCTTTACGAACATATTCTCCAACCGGGCCTTCTAAATTATAATCATCAGCACGAGCCAACCATCCATAGATTTTTGAATCTAGACGCCCTTTTAAAGCTAACCACTCCTTTTTACTTTGATGATCCGCTTCGAAAGACTTCTCAAACTCCATTGCATTCTTAAAACTAGTCCAGTCATTGCCAAATTTCACAACAGCTTGACCAATTTGGTTATGGTCATTCCAAAATATCTCCACCCTTAGAGGCTTAAAAATTGAGACTTCCTTCATCAGATATCCACTACTGTCCAATGATTTTCTAGTATTGGGCCCCTTAACAATGTTCATGACAATTCCTATCCAAGGCCAACAATAAAGATCATTTTGCTGAGACCTCTCCGTTACAGAAGCTGGTTTAATCATTGGCTGCGGCAGTTGCTCCGCCTCATTTGCAAGGTCAATCTCCAAATACTTTGCAAGTGCAAAGTGGTTTGCCTTCTTTTTTGCACTTATATTGGCAGAACCTTTACCCAATCCTATGGCATGTTGAAGAAAGTCCTTGTACTGGTAATCTTGTTCCTTCTCACCTGCACAAAAAGGACACCTGAGCGTACCATTTACATGTTTTACCTTGTATTTGCCAGTCTTCAGTTCTTGATGAAGTTTCTCTTTGTACTCGTTGATCTCTAAGTCACTGAAATCTGACTCTTTGTCGAATATGTCCACTGGACCTGAAAAAACAGCACTAAGAAGTTGTCACTGAGAATAGTTAAAGTTAGTTTTCAGAAGAAATGAGAAAGTTCGAGAAACAAATAAAGCCCAACAAGATGAGACAAATTTGTGCATGAACAATGGTGGCTGTAGGGTCAAGCCGGTATAACAGATTGCCACTATTTAAACCGATTTAGTAAGTAAATTTTACTAAATAAAGTAGTGAAGATTAACACAAATTTGACACCAAAGTGGATCTTTCTTCAATTAGGAAGCTTAAAACAAGTGACATGAAGGTGCAGGATAATGCTGCTCCTGGAAAATTAATTCCGAAAGAAGCAACCAAAAACAAAAGAACAGAAGAGAACAAAATGTTTCTTAGAAATGTTTCAATATCTCTTGCTTAAAACTTCCTGGAGATTAGATACTACTGGAATCTATATGAATCGACATATAACATAACGTAAAACCCAAACTAGACCAGAAAAGATATCTCAAATACAAAAAGACATAAGTGGAGTTAGCCGCAAAACAAGAATAATAAAAAATGCTCATGTTCAAGTGTTTCGAAAAGTTTAATCATGCATTGCATAACACTCTCGTGCAGAATGAAACTAACAGATTCACACCCTAATCCAAAGAACAACCAACACCTATGCTTTCTGAATACGAAAGCACCGTTTCATTCGAGAAAAAATTTGAAAAAAATGGTTAACACAGACAAGCAAAACCCATAAGCACAACCACCGAATTAGCGATGGAATCGGTATATAGACCAATCCCGTAACTGTTGTCCTATCAACAATGGCGATTTTAGAGAAAGAACGGGGAGCCAAGGGGTTTTAGTATGTGGAACACAGAAAAAGCTCTGCAAACCAGTGAAGTATTAAAGAAAAAAGCAAAGAAAGAAAGAATGCTATACAAACACTCACTTCAGCTGAAGCACAATTCCTATAGCTTGACAAAGACTACAGTGGGCTTTGGTTCTTCTAGGGAGGATCGACGAGCTGAAGCTCTCCTCCCTCCCCCTTCTCGTCGTAAAGGGGAGCCCTAGTGTAATGGACAGAGACTTACAGCACCCCCGTTGATGACCCAGTAGACTGCCCCTACTAATCACTCCGCGTAAATTACAAGGGGACCCAGCTCCCATATATATCCATAGATGGCGGGAGACAAGGCTGAACCAGATGAAGTAATTACGGAGGCAATTACAAGAGAATTACACAAATAATTAAGTTCAAGTGGCAGCACCCGAGACTGCCCTGCATGTGTCACGGCCCTGATGTGCGACGTGTCAGCAGCTGCTTCTTGTGGTGCCAAGCGGCCGAGAGTTGCATGCTGGTGGGGGCTCACGTGACCATCAGGGGGGCATGATTCAGCCTTCTAGAAGCCTAATTGCCAGAGCTTTGGTCTTCTTCGGTCTTGGTAGTGGACGGCGGAAGCTGGATTAAGCCAGTTGATCATTGTGGCTCATGTAGCCGACGAGGAGTGCTCCAATCGATGAGCCGGTGCCAAGCTGACCTGGTTTGAAAGGATTGCTGAAGTGACCCCCGTGACATTTGCAGCAAATGGCATCCTGCGGATGAATTTATTTGATGTTGCTGAATTAATAGCCATAACATCAAATACAGTCCCCCAGGATTTTTTCCACTAATAAACAGTGCCCAATGTCAATCCAAATTGTAATAATCTAGCGTTGCTGGTCCGAAATTATAATTGTATTTAAGGGATTAGTCATCCCTTCAATCTATATCCCAGAATTTAGAAACAATAAAATCACTTGTCAGACTTCACCTCACTTTGCATCTCCTTTGACTCCCTGCTCTGTTCATAGGTTTTATGCGCTTACAATAGTGAGGGTTGAGAGAGACGACTGAGTATGAAGATGTCTTGTTTGGGTGTGAGAGGTCGTGTCTTGAGCAAGAGAGATCACAATTGCCACACGGTGGTAGGTTCTGGGTGCCGTAAGTCATAGCCGAACGTCACCCACATGAGATGATGCTGGATATTTGTATTAATGAATGAATCTCCCCCAGAGTACCCCATTGATGTGTGTGTCCTGTTCTTCTCCTACGCATGCTCTGTTTTCCTTGTCTGTTGCTTCTGCTAGCTTAGGGTGAAAGAACAAGGTCGACTACAGTGAGGAAAGGGGTTTCTCGACGGGGAAAGCTAAGTCAGGGTGTAGGTAACCTCAGCTACCACATGGTTGGGTGTTATACGTGCCATAAATGCAAAGTCTCTGAACTCCTCGTTCATGACACATGCATGAATTAAGTGCTGGCCACATGCGCCTTGGTCTCGGCCATGGAGGGCGGAAACATAAAATTTTAAATTTTTCTTAGGCCATGAGACCAGCCAGAACATATATATGCTTACATAGCAATCACAAAGAGAGGCAAAACGGCATGCCACACAAGCTTTCGGCTATTGCAGAGCAAGAAGACTTCTAAGGTCTCGTGCAGCAGCTACCTTTTGCGATTGTCCACTACAGAGTGCCAGCCACCTAAGGCATCCAAGTGTCTACGCTTTGAGTTGGTCTGTGTCTACGCTTTGAGTTGGTCCACACATCAACTACCCACCGGTGCATGCCTATGCTAGACTTGACCACCCTCTGTCCTCAACAGCAGCAGAGGAAGCTGGAACTCTTCCGATGTAGAAAACGAGGGCATTCTCTATTTGTGCACGACCCATTTGCTCTCTCTCTCTCTCTCTCTCTCTCTCTCTCTCTCTCTGTGTTTACTGAAGCTACGGCGCAAGTAGAAGAAGGAAGAAGAATAGTTACCACATTCGCTCAACACTCCCTCAAACCGCAATCTAGACCGTGCACTTTAGATTGCAGTGTATTTTTATTCCAATTCGTCGAAAACACTTAGTGGAACGCAAGTAACATAAGTCATGGACTACTCCCCTCGCTGTCTTTATAAAAAAAAAAATAGAACAGATTTAACACCCTTATATCTATCTATATTTTTCATTTATACTTCTCTCTGCCTGTTATTCTTATTTAAAACTATTTATTTACAAATTCAATAACATAAAACTTATAAAATTTACAAAGTAACAAGTTGGATTCGACTTTCTTCTGATTCGACTTATCAGGCAGTCATGAATTTGTTTCACATTTGCGACATTACTATAAGGAGTGATGGAAATATAACACTCAAATTTTATTTCACACTTTGAATAGTTTACATAGAGTCCTATTTATAAGAAAATTAATCCTAGTAAATCTTAAAAGATAAAATCAAATTCTAATTAAGATAATTACAATTTAATTAATTAGATAATTTTTCAAATAATTATCTCAACACCCTCTCTTAAACTGAAAACTACGGAAATTAGTTTAGAAAGATATCCTTATCTGAAATCATCCCAAGCCTTGATTGAAGCTTTACGAACACATCTTGTTTAAAGGGTTTGGTCATAATGTCTGCAACTTATTCACCACTTGAACAAAACACAAGTTTGATCAGTCCACTATGACACTGGTCCCGCAGAAAATGATAACGAACATCTATGTGTTTGATGGGTCAGCAACAAGCACCCGTTTATCGCGGGGTCAGAATGAGGAATTGGGGAAAATGGGTGCCCGAAATCTGTGAGCCGTGCAAGAAGTCGAGATTTTGGCTCGACATGTTCCCCACCCCTGAAATGGTGGCTTGCGTCCATGATGTGGCTACCCTAAGCATCAGGGAAAGTCGGCTGTCCTCAATTTCCTGGAGCTCACTGGGTCGCTGACCCATCCAGCTTCCCTGTCTCCCCGAGATGTCCAGGCTGCTGCGGCTAATGCCACTGCGATGGACAAGTTCGACCCGCTGCCTCCGCCATCGCCGACCTCGAAGGTGTTGAGGCTCTCACTCTCGGCCTCATCTTCGCTGTTGTCGTTGGTTTCTGCTATGGAGCTGTCCACAAAACTCTGCTGCGGCAAAGGTCAATTTGAAATTCAGTTCGGACGACGGCTTGAAGTTCACACCGGACATCGAGAAGATGGCCGGACACTAAAAAAAATGATAAAATTTGTGGAAAAGATGATAAAATTTTTTATAAAATATATTTCTTCAAACAATATATGCATTTGAATAATATTTTTTTAAAAAAAATTTAAGGATAATTTTGTCTTCTTACTAAGTACAGTGTTAAAATAAATAAATGTACTAATTAAAAAAGAAAAAAATGGATAGACTCAGTACATGTATATCACGTTCTTATAGCAACGGTGGAGATGAATTGTTGTTTTTATCTAACGTCTTATACAAAATAGACTGATGTACATGTTGTATATGGGTGGACTCACCCTAGAAATACCCCAAAAAATATCAACGTTAATGTTAATTCCACGTGTTAATCCATGTCATTACCCATGTTCAGGGACTTATCCAAATGGCCAACCAGTATTTGTCCACGTGGGGAAGGTTTCAAAACCATCATTTTGGGCTTAGTACCAAGGTGTTCACCGTCCCCCAAAGAAAGGACAATTTAATTACCCTTTATTTTCTTTACGTCCTTCTCATGCCATCCAAGTAGACAATTTTTGTTTAGTTTTAAACCAATTTAAGAAGAAAAATTGTTTCTTTATTTATTTATTTTTTGGGATATTATGCATCCTAAAAAAACTTGACCAAAGTACAACGCATCCTTCTTACCATCCAAAAAGTAAAATCACTTGCATAATTGATTTTTTTGTTGTTTTTTCCTCGTAACAAACTTAACATAACATTGTCACCCTCTCGAAACAAGTTTAGGCGATGGATCCACCAGTGATGAAGCCACAACAGATGGAGTGCGAACATTTTCCCAATTCAGTCTTATGTATCAATATCTTACAAAGCTCATTCTCTAAATTTAGAGTCTCCTTCGATATCTTTTTTGCTGTTGCTTCCACTGTTTGAGAATTTGTGCTACGCCCTCTACCAATTTAGCCTTTCTGCTTTCCTTCTTGTTGCATAGCTCTGATACGGGGCACCGACCATTAGGATTGTATTCATTCAACTCCTCCAAGGCCTTTGTAATAGCTTCATAAACCTCGTCTCCACACTCTTGCTTTAGATATTTGATTTTATCATCTTCCTCGTTAATTACTTCCTGAGCTCACATTAAAACTGAATCAGGTAATGAGAAAACTAGGAAAAAATGAACAGTGACTCTGTATACAAGCCATGGACATAGTACATTAAGTTCATAAATACTACATCAAAATTTGACGTTGTAAAAAAATTCTCAAAAGAGAATTGATAGGGGATTATAAGGGTAAGGCAATCTATACCTTGTCTCCTCCTTCCGCTGCGATGATTTTGAAAGGATGCCAGCTTGGATCTTCAAGGTGCTGCTCCCACAATAAGCATGACTCCCGAGCCCTCACCGCAGCTTCTTCCTGGATACTTTCTATTAGCTACTGCATGGAATGGCTTGTCATCAAGCTTTCCCATTATATTGCCACCAATGAATGCATGACTATATCGCAAACCCTACCAAAAAGTAAATGCAAAAATATGATGACTATCAGTGCAATTCATTAACTAGATTCATGACAGATTCTTCATCTCACACATGCCAAGTTTATTTACATAAAGAAAGCAAGTGTGCGTGATGCTCCTTTTATTCCTTTCAATTAATTGGACCAGATTCAACACCCCATTGTGATGTTCAAGTCATGCTATTCTAGAAAACTAAGATATAAACCAATCTACAAAAATTGTAGGTCCAGAAAAGGACAGCAAATCATTATGCACAAACTTCAAAAAATTTTAACCTTCCAAATCCTTTCTAGTTGATTAGACAAACAATAAAAGTTCAAATCTCAACCACTGAATTTATCAATGGTAAGCTACCACCAGAAAAACCCCAACAAAATTTGATTTTAAGCCTCCAAACAGGAGAGAAGGATAAAAAGAGTCAGTAAATTCCAGAATAGAGGAAATAAAAGGCAAGTTACACTAAATATGTACTTTTACCCACTACAGCAAGTTGTTCATTGCTGTTATGACCACAGATACCAGCAAAAAGGTTGAAAAATAAATCAACGCATTGATGCTCCACCATCTAGTATCTCTATCCTCTCAAATGAGAGTGGTTACAGGACAATAGCATGAAAAAGAAACACATGATGTACACCAGGAAGTAAATATTAGCATGACATATTATTAGTCTGTTTATGAATAGTTCAAAGATTTCGGACATGTAATTATCTGATATGGTATCAAGCATCTATACCAAAAGCTTTGACATCTCCAAGGTTTAATGCCTTGAAGAACTTTGGGATAAGAGAATTTGGACTAGTGTTTGCAAAGGATTTATATAGCTTTCCTTTTGAAGCACCAGCTGCAGATACTGGTTGGACTACCTTTGCAACTTCTTCGTGCATGTGAACTCATGGGGAAGGAAATACTAGCCTGACATATCATTCTTTCTCTATTTCCTTGCAGTTCAAAAGCTTTTGGAACATGTCATAATCAAAAAATGGTATCAAAATCTCTAGACCTAAAGGTCTTAAGTTCAACTACTTATATCATTATTTTTCCTTCACAATTTACCATGGTCATTTATGCAGATTTGATTCACCTTGTTCGCTTCATTTACATCTTCCTCTTCATGTGCAATAGGAAGTTGGATGAGAACAGGAAGTATTAGCCCCGTCTGCCTGTCTCCTAAAATTTAAATCTTTTTGGGACAAAGGCAATCTAAACAAAGAAGTGCTTGTGTTTTATACTTTTCTATAGTGCATGATCAATGCCTGATGTTCACTGATATCCTTCACAATCATTTCCCATAATATTCCAAAGGAGATAGAGAACTGCATATTTGCAACTTACCACACAAGGTAGTAATCTCTGTAGAAGGCATATATGCACTACAAGTAAAAAGTAAGAAACCAGCAACAAAGGCTTCCAAAGATTTTATTTTTCATTTTTACAGATAAGAGTCTTCAACTCCTGACTGGTGTCCCATTATGCACATAAGATAAAGCTTGAAAGAATAAATTATATGTGACACAAATAAAGGGTAAGTTTGTCATGCCATTTTTATTATAGAAATAGGAAATGTGATTCACTCAAACTATAAAATCTGTCATATACAAAAAAACTAGGATCCACTTGCGTGTTTTCCTGTTAGAAAGATTCTTTTAGCAATAAATAAGGAAACAAGAGCTGCAGTTATCAAGATCCACATTTATATCTTCCAACATATCTCAACATTTCACCATGTATGTTTACATGTAAGCATCAACTAAGCACTTAACACATCAAAGGGTTTTAACTAGCTGCTTATAAATGTAACTTCAAGTAAATACAATGGCATTTTTTTTTCTTTTCAAATTGACTTTCTCTTGGAATTTCAAGTCTATCAAAATCACAATGTTTAAGATAATGTGAGTGTGTGTGTGTGTGTGTGAGAGAGAGAGAGAGAGAGAGAGAGAGAGAGAGAGAGTGAGTGAGTGAGGAAGGGAGGAAAGGAGTGAGGAGGGAAAACTTACATTAATAAGCTCTCTATGAGCATCTTGTAACTCATCATTACTTCTCCGTTCCGTGATAATGAGTGCCTGACTTCGAGCTTCTAGACCTTCAAGTATTTCTTTCGTCTTTTTTAGATCTTCCTCAATTGATTCCATTTTTTTTCTAGCTTCCTGATCCCCATCCTCACTCATAAGCCTCCTTACCTGTACAGCTCCTCTCATTCGCTGAATCTCCACCGCTGGTGCTTGCTTGGCAGTGAGTTCCTTTTCCAGATCTCTGATTCTTCTATGAATTTTCTCCTTTTCTCTCTGCCAGTTATATCACGTTTGAGTGATTCTAATCCTAACTAAAGTACTCTTGTGAGGGACTTTAAGGCAGAAAAGGGAAGACATACACACCTCAAACTCTCTTCTTTAAAAAAGATATTTGAGAATTTGTTTAAATTATTGAAAGTTTGATATATGCTAATTAAGGCCTAAAAATAGAGACTTTTTCTTTTTTCTTTTTTATTTTTAACCAGCAACATTGGAATCCTTTGCGTTTTTATATAGCCTTTTTTGTCTAAAAAAAGTTATATAATTAAAATATTTGAATTTTATTAAGAAGAAAAAGTCTCATTTGAATTTTTTGTTATTTAATACTTTGGAAATGTGAACCTTTTTAAATTTAAAAACTTTCTTGATGATATGAAAGATAAACTCTTTTTATTGTTTAAAAGAAATAACTTTTTAAATGTAAAATGGTTTATTAATTTAAATAAAAATTAAAACACTCATAATTCCAACAGCCAATTATTAACCAAATATTAAAAAAAATTAACCTTTAGAAAAGATTTCATTAAAAAGTTAATTTCTCAATTCATGCGTATATTGAATTATTATAATTTTTTTTTTTACAGTGAAACTATATAAAACATCTTAAAATAATATTCTTATATCTTAATACATATTTTTGTAGATTTTAGATTAAAATAAATTGAATATATCTCTATTTTGTCCTATTTATTATAAAATTCAGAATAATATTTAATTTTAAGTATATCGTGCACATATTGGTATCCTTATTATTTTATTAATCCAACATACGTACATTGTATTAAAAAGAGGGCAAAAATACAAGGGACTCAGGAATTAGGTATTCCTATAGTTGACAGTAGCAAGTGATTGCTAACTTGCCATAATGCATCCTCACCCTTACACGTGTCATTTCAGGGAGAAGAAGTCAATTGTTTGGGACTATTATTTTTATTTAAAGGAAATTATAAAAATATATTTGTGTAAAATACATATTATTTTTTAATATTTTGAGCAAAATAAATATAAAATATTAAATTTATAAAATTTAGTAAAATAATCATATAGTTTAGCAATATTTAGT
This sequence comes from Thlaspi arvense, assembly GCA_911865555.2. Taxonomy (NCBI): domain Eukaryota; kingdom Viridiplantae; phylum Streptophyta; class Magnoliopsida; order Brassicales; family Brassicaceae; genus Thlaspi; species Thlaspi arvense. Next base: position 89,562 of record CAJVSB020000884.1, on the reverse strand, counting down.
TAGTTCTGGGACCAATTGTCCAAACAAAACAGAAGAAGGAATCTCATAATAAAGTTTGAATTTATTATTAATTGTTCTATTGTCCTGTTACTATTCTAGTGTCGCACGCCCCCTTCGGGCCACTACGGCGAACAAATTGGTGCCGCAGTGCCAAACTTACGAGAAATGGAAAAAAAACTTGCATTGACAACTAGCGCTATAGCGGTTTCTTGTGCTATACCGCAGAACTCATTGGAAGTTTGGCACTATAGCGTGGTAGAGGAGCGCTAAAGTGCTGTACTATTTGGAAATATGGCTATGGCACAGTTCACGGTGCTATAGCATAGCCCTTCTTCCTTTTTCACTCCAACGCAGATTCAAGGGTCTGCGGCAACCAGAATGTCTTCCTAACACCAGTCAAGCCTTCTCTCTCCTTGGTCGAGCTTTCCCTCAGCTCAAACACTGCATGCTCCTCTCGTGTTCCTCCTCCCCACACCCAAACTACACAAACACACACATCACACACAAACACACAATAATAATGAGGGAAAGTGTTAGAGCACACAGAGTTGGGGGAAAAGCTCCAATGGAGATTCTCGCTCTAGAATTGCACAAAAGCCAGCTAACAAAGAAGGAAGGCCAACCCTTTCTACACAATTGAAATTGCAGCCAGATTACAGAGGATTCTCTCTACTATACAGCAAGGTAGGTAGGAAAAACGGGAACAGAAACTTAGAGGGTGTGCGCCTGTGCCTAAGGTGCCAGGGGACTCGCGGGGTGCATCGCTAGGTGCATTGTGACGTGTCCAGGCATGCGCAGTCTTGCTTGTTCCCCTCCCCCTACAGATGAGTCATTAGTCCCTCGTCTCCAGCCATGAAACCCAAGTGGCTATAGCCCTGCTTCCAACTGCCCCCACCTTGGACCCTCTGGCATAAAATCACTCTCCATCTTCTCGTTTTTCCTGCTACAGCAGCATCTTCTCCGTGTTCAATGGCTAACGATGTACAGTCAGGGAAAGGGAGTGACATTAGATTTGTTTGGCCTGTCTTTTCACAGCTAACGATCACATAAAGAAACTTCACAGGAAAATGGACATTTAAATGATGAATAAATCCACAAACAAATTATAATATACAAGAAAAAAGCATATAAATAATTATCTTACCCTTGCAAAAGAGCAATCATTTCTTTTTATTGATTAGGTCATAAAATAATTTGATTGATGCCTTGTTATTTTAATATTTTATTTTTAATTTTGATGCTACATAAAGGGGATTGATGGGTTAAAAAAAATTGAAATATACAATTTTGTCACATATACCCCATTTTAGAACTCAGTGTCCTTATTGAAATTTGTCCCACCACCATTCATGGTTGCATATAGAGTGGCTTTGATACTATTATGTAACAGTCCAATAATCCACAGTAGTAAATATTGTTTGCTTTGGGCCTAAACCCTTGCGATTTAAAAATGCATCTACTTGGGTTAAGGTATCTATACTTATAGGCTTAGTATCTCTCCTATGTTTTATCGATGTGGAATTTGTCTAAAAGTGTTACATACACCCCCATTTGAGACTCAACATTCTCGTCGAGGTTTGTCTCACCACTGTTCAAGGTTATACGCAGAGTGGCTCTGATACCATTCGTAATAACCTAAGAGTTATTGGCTTGAATAACTTGTTAAATTTGAACTACTGGCCCAAAATACTTGAACCACTGACTATGTCCATTGTGGGTCAACTTTAGCCCAAACTGAGCCAACCTGACCATGTACATGCCTAGGAATAACTTTGATACAGAGAGAGAATTTGATTAATGATGTTACTTCAAGTTCTAAGAATATAAAACTTATTGTATTGCATAGGGTAGCCTAATGTATAGAATGCTCCTGGACTGTATCTGGATCTGATATGCGAGATCCAAAACTAGTATCTTGTTGGCTTGAATTTTCTCTAATCTACCTCTCCACTATGCACAAAAACCGAATTACACCAATATACGTCATTATATATGACCACCACATAGATGATCTAGTCCAGCATTAAACAATTCGTCCATAGAGATGGACCATTGAGTAGCGAGTGGGACAAAGAAATGTGAAAGGACAGATCACTGAAAATTTTTCAAAGCATGTGTGACCTGTCATTGCAAGCATTGAATATTCTATACAATTAGTAAGTTTCTCAATTTCAATAAATTTTTACCATTTCAACACATATTCACGTGCAAACACACTTGTACTAGATGCATATGTAAACATTACCCCAAAATCTAAGTTCCCACGTCACAAAGAAAAAGAAAATCATATACCTACATCTTCTGCTTTTCTTTCTTTCTTTTTTTCTCTTTTTCTTTTTCTAAAAGGACTTCAAATTAATCCACAAACTAGTTACGCAATATCAGAGCTCCATGACCACAGGATTACCATAATCAACACACAAACAAGACCTAATAGCAGTATATTGCATATACATAAATAATACAACCATTGTTTTTTATTTTTATTTTTTTTAGAAAGTGTAAAAATATTGATTAATACCTCAGACTAGCAAATTCATATAACTTGCCTCTAGGACAGAAAATAATGAGGGCAACTTCAGCATCGCAAAGAATAGAAAAAAACAAAAAAGAAAAAAAAAAACAGAAGAACTCCTTGGTCGTCATATGAAAAGATGATTTCAACAAACAAGCTCATCCCCTCTACAAGATCATCCATTTTATTTCTATGAGCAGATTTATAAAACCCTAACCCTTCTACCTTTGACCAATTAAAAGCCCTCAATCAAAAAAATAGAGAAGAAAATTACAGAAAAAAAGGGATTCATCCGATTGCCCCAAATCACGCAACAGAAACAAGGAAAATATAGGAAGGAGAGGAGAAGTGAGCCTTACCACAGTCGTCGTTCCTAGAGGGGATGCCTGGCTGGACTGAATCACGGCATCTGGGTGCAAGGGAGAAGGGAATTCAAGCGGCTTCGCGACTTCGAGCTAGGGCAAATGTTCTGCGCAGGAGACATCCTTTCTACATACGAGGAAATGTTATAAAATGTTTTTTTATAAAATTTTATTTAAAATGACGGTTGACCACCTTTTTCATTCAAACTGCCATATTTTTTATGAAATTTTATTTAAAAATGGCAATTAAACTGCCGTTTTCTTCAAACCACCATATTTTACATATGTAAAATATGGCGGTCTCACAAACCGCCCTAATATGCGCCGCAATATTCAACAATTGCGGTGGTTAATTTTAACTACCGTTATTAACCCTTTACCAGTGAATATTTTTTTTGCGAAATCAGAAAACTTCTCAATGCATACCACATTATTAACCTGGGAAGTACATTGGAAGCAAAAGAAAATCAGCAAGAAATGGAAGACCCACTCAGAAGTCCAAGCCCTAGCATATGGAACTTAAAGTGTACTACAAAACTAGATGCTTGACAAGGCAGTAGTACCCATCTCCCCCTTTTTATCCCAGAACAAAATATTAAGAAAGAAGAATACTAAAAAACCATTTACACAGACTGTCCAAAACAGTTACAAAGGTACATCACCTAATCTGCAATATACTAGGGCTCCGTTTGGTAAAGCCTTGCAAACTTTCTGTCCCCCCCTTCAATTTTTTGGTTTGTGCCATGAAAAAATCAAATAGAAAAGTTTCCACTTTCCATCCCATTAGCATTCATTAACTCTGATAATTAGTAAACTAATTTTTAAGATTTTCCAAATTAACTCTTACTATAAATGTTTATGTTTTGTATTATATAAGCGAAAGCTTACCAAGAATGTATTGGACATGGGTAAAGGCAACACCTCTTGCTTTAGTTTGGCCTTAAGAGGATACTTAATGGCCCCTCACTCCCCTCTTCTCCCACCCCCTTTCTGACTTATCCGACACAAAAAATAATAGAAGATACTACTTTTTAGGATGTACAAAACAAAAAATAGCAAAAACAAAGATTTGTAATATAGTTTGATAATGTGGGGATAAGGCTTAGATAAGTCGCATTGAATTACTCTAAATAGTTAAAAATCTATTTCTAAAATACAAGCAAAGATTTTAGCCATAATACAATGAGTACGAGTAGGGGAAGGCTCCATTCAGGACTTTGGAAAAACTTCAGTCTCTCCTAATATATATATTTATATATATAACAAACCTGTACACGACATACAACCATATCACCATTCTTCACAAAAAGAACTTCCTTTTTCATAGACTTTTTTGTTTTTGGATCAATGTGTTGCAATGATTCAACAATCTCACATTCCTCCATAACGAATAAATGTGCAACACAGCCTTGTAACCAGCAGTAAAAATTGCCTGAAATAGGAATGGTCTTAAAATAAAATGATGAAATACAATGATAGTTCAAGAAATGCACATAATATATATATATGTATGTATGTATGTATGTATGTACTTAAGCATTTATGTATCATAAACGCTTATGAGCATCTTTCTACACTTATGCATCAAAATTTTATATTGTAACTGATGAATCTAACTAAATTTGTTTCTTTTATTGCTGTGAATTAATAGATTTTATCGCACTGGAATTTTCCCTAGAAATTTTACTTAGACTAGTGGCTTCTCAAGCATTAGTTATGTAATAATTAAAACAAGTCATTCACGCACAAAACAAATTTTAGATTAAAATGATGATCATGATATAATGTAGTTACATTTTTATACTTAATCCCCTAACAAATTATTGCATTAGTATTCAAGAAGCCACTAGTTTAGATAAAAAATCCATGGACAAACCAGCGAGAAAAATCCATTAATTCACAGCAACAAAAGAAACAAATTTATTATGATTCATTGATGAGCATATAAAATTTTGATGCACAAGCACAGAAAGTTGCATGCCATAAGTCTATTATGATACTAATATGCACTCTTTAGATAACAAGGTATATAGTTCACAGGCAATCTATAAGATACATAGACCCATTATACATTATATAGAATAAAATACAGGCATTTCCTTACATTCATCCAACAATTTATTCAATTGAAAGGCTGAATAAGCAGTAGACCTATATGCTTCATTTATCATAGGCTCAATGATAGCTTTTCTAATATGAAAATAACTTCTTGCCAAAAAACAACTCGAGACCATATAGAACTTTCGACTCACATTCTTATTTTGGTTAACTAGAATGTAGTGCAAGGCCATAATTCTAACTCTCATTCTTAACTTTGCCCACCCTTGCTTATCTATACCACTCAAAAGGTTCTTATATCCAAGAAAGATGGATTATGTTATTATTTTGAAACGGTTTGCAACAGTCGAATTCAACATACCTGCTACAATTAATGTAATATCGAATCAGTATATTAATGCTACAACTGATGACATTCTGATAAACTTACCAACACTGGACAAAACAAAACCAGATAATCTAATCCTCAGATTCTCACCAGGTCCAGCACGTCTAACCTTGTCATCATCACAGTATATAGCAAGAACTTTCACTTGAGCCTGTGGATGAGTGTTTCAATACTCAAATCTCAGTAAACAAAATTAAAAAGGTTATCAAATAGATAAAAAAAAATAAAATTGAACCAACCATTGGGAAGGTAAAAAAGAAAATAATGATTCAGAGTTGACCTTATTTGGCATGACCAACAAGTTGTTCCCTTCACGCACAGTACTAGACTCTACTTTTCCCATCACGACTATTCCCATGTCCTTAAATTTGTCTATAAAAGGCATTCTACAAAGGTAAATATTCTGTGATTAGATTTTAAAAAAAAATTAAGTCACAATTAATGGCCAAAGCATAGCAAAACTTAACATAACTATTATCCCCAAATTTCAAAGCAAACCAATATATACAATCTATGTTTTACAGATAGGACACAAGTGAAATAACGATGTAAACAAAACCATTAGCTGGCAATCTCAAGTTTTTATGATAAAATTCCAAGCCCAAAATTTGAAAGGATCTTAGAAAAATATTTGAATTTGAAAAGTGAATTTTTAAAATTTAGAAAACCACCCACACCAACCACCTTTCTCTAAATTGTCTAAACTATACCAAAAATAAAATTACACAAAGAACAATAACAAAAAAGCAAATTTAAGGTGTTCTTCAAAGCCTAAAGGATTAAGACTACACTTTAGGATTTTGTTCATGAACTGAATCAAAATGCAAAATGGAAAAAGAAAAACCTAAAAATAACTACCAAAATAATTTTGCATGAACTCAGTCAACATGCCAAAAAGAAGTACAAACACCTAGAAAAATATACTAAATTAATTACCATTGATTAGTGTAAGTGACATGCCAAAAGAAATTAGCAACTTCTAGGATGGGAGTTGTGAGTAAGGCAGTAGAAAAATTAACTGAAAGCAATTAAACATATCAGGGTTGAACCATACCTAAATGGACCTTTTGGATGACATGGGGGAACTTTAACAGCATCAAGAGCTTCAACAAGGCATTGACCATCCCACCACGGGCAAATATTTTTGTCCACTCTTGTCTTCATACTTGAACCCAGTCCAGATATGGGTAGGAACAAAACATCTGCAATTACACAAGACAGTGGGTATAAAAATAAAAAAAGTCACAGTGATCAAATGACAGCATCAGAATAAACATTAACCCAAAATTTAAAAACAAAATATCAGAATCCCAATGAAATGTTAGTATGTTATTCAGCCCTATGACATGGATAACAACACTTAATTGCAACATTTATCATTCTTATATACTGACTTTTCACATAAACCTTTCCACTATGAGGAATTAACAGCTTAATAAAGATAATGAAGCAAGTAATCAATGCATAGTTTTCTATGCTAAAGTATTAACCTTTTCTCACTAGTGTTGATAATTTTAAAAGAGGTTTATTGAACACACATGTACCTCAATTAATAAGAGATATCTGAATCCAAGTTCATAATGGGTTCAAACCTATAGAGTAGCTTTTGGGAAACACTTGTTTGTAACTTGCAATTACTGGTACAATAAGGACAAGCATACATTACTGGACAAGCATACTTTACTAATACATTGCCATGTTGACGGGCTAAGTAACTTGAGTAAACCAATAAATTTCTTCAATCACCACCATTAGATAATGTATACTATCAAAACTATCATGCATACAACATGAAATATTCCCCACTCAGTGTTTTCAAATGGCGGCCACGGTGGCGCCATAGCGGATGGCGGTGGCGAAATTTCAAAATTCTGCCACAGTGCCATTTGCTTGTAGCTTTCTTCTCAAAGCAACACCATGGTGCCCACTATGGCCACGGCATCATGGTGTTGTGGCGACACCATGGCTGTAAGCAGCCTCAATTCGTGGTTTGCTAATGGGCCATCGGCCTCTGCTAGCCTAAGGGCTTTGAACGTGGGTAGCGAAATGGGATAGGGCTGGGACTGGGTCTAGTAGATCGGTCTTCTCCTCCTGTAAACAACACCTTCTAGTAGGAAAACATATTGTGCGCGAAACAAAGCTCCACTAAACCATACCTGTTGTCCATCGCATGCGAGTGCTAAGAGATGATCAAGGGAGGAAAGATGACAGCCATAGTTAACAATCGCTGAGAGATGAAAGCCACAGTTTAACAATCAATAGCCAGAGCCGAGCAACACGATCGCTCCAAGTGACAAAGCCAACAACCAAGCAAGGACGAGCGAGACTCCGAGAGATGACAGCCAAAGTTGGGTAAGAGCAGAGAGAAGTAGAGTTGTCAAGTGAGTAGTAGGAGAGGCAAGGCAGCTGAATGCAGATGCTACAGTACAATAAGCCATAGCACGATTGAGGGAGGGGACACTGTACACGACTCAGGCAAACAATCTTGCCTAGGCACGTCTATTTCACTTTAGGAGGACGAGCTGCTCTCCGCTTACATCTGTGGGTAATTTTTTTCTTTTTTTGAATATATAAATATCCTATTGCTCCTTCATTCAAACTAACCCATAAAAACAACCATTTAACATGTTTCTAGATGAACTATGATATCTATAGGTTCTTCACAAGTTTCATCTGTTGCATTTGCTCCTCTTACTAATAGTAATAGGACAGACCCAAGATGGAAGTATTGTCATTCTTTAAGAGAGGGTAGCACAAATATTGTTATTGACAGTTTCACTCTAGTTTGTGTGTTTTGTTCCTCTTTTTAAATGCTTGTGACACTTATTTGTTTGTTATAAAAAATGATGCAATGATGTTTATTTTCATTTAATATTAGCTTTTAATTGTTTTTGCAAATTTTTATTGTAAATTTTAATTTTTTTTCTTGTCCGCCATTTGGCCGCCATGCCATCCCCCATGGCGCCATGGCAGTTTTTTGGCTTGCTGCCATGGACCGCCATACACCATTGATAACACTATCCCCACTTTATAGAAACAAACAAAGGGTCATTACATACACTATTGAGACAAAGGATCAATTCTAATTAGCTAAACACCAATTTGCTAGCTGTTAATCTTTAATTTGCAAACCAAGGTAGATCTTTAATTCCACTTGTTTTAACATGTATTTAAGACCAAATAATGTCTATTGCTTTCCTCTAATTTCTCTTGTTCTAACTGCAAGACTTTGTCTGGGCAAACCATTGTCAAGCACTTAATGTCAACTCAACTAAAGCTTGCCTGCTTCCTGAACAAAAACAACTTGAGCCCCCTAGTTCTCAGAAAAGCTACGTACATAACGTTTTGGGAAGGACAATATATCCCATCGAACACTAGCCAGCATGTCACAGAATTAACTACTCCAAAGAAACTCAACTCTCTTTAAGTTATTTCACAAGTCCTACAGGATGATGTTGCCAATAATTAAGGATCGTGGTAACTTTCCAAAGGGAACATCCAACATCAGTTGACATTTTCATAAAACCTAAATTATATTATACTAGGCATTGAATTGGCACAAAGTTCTCACGACTTCCTTTCTTAATCATATGGAAACGTGCAAGCCCACAGTCTGACAATTACTACTCTTTTTCAAATAACATAGAAGGGAATGGTGCAAGTTCTATACGATCCTTTGCAGTAGCATATGTGGAATTCCAGATGGCCATAGTGCAACACACAATCAAATAGAAATTTGAACAAACACAACCAGTCCTGCAATATAGACTCCTCTAAAAACATGTATGCATTCCAATCATTTAATAATTTTCTATTTGTAAGTCCACCATTTACTAGTATGATCTGTGGTTAATATCCATAAAATAAAATTGGCTGATAAGTTAATGGTTGGCCCACCTAACAAGTGCAGTTCTGGAGTTTCATCTCAACAATCTCAGGATTTGATTGTGCAGATAATAAGACTAGTTTAGTATGACAATATTCAACTTTTAATAGCCAAACACAGACCAAAATTGAATTGACAGGGGTATGATTAACAAGAGCCAAATGATCCATTAGAAGAGTTCATCAAAAGTACAAAAAAATATGCCAACATTTTTCAATCTATCTACAAGAAGGTAGCTAGGAAATCAATGTAGCACGTCAAAATCACAGTAAAGATACCTGACAAATATTTAGCATGCAGCAAATAGCATTCAGCATGAAATCCAGCACTTACATTCCAATATCCAAAAATTTAAAATTAATAATTAAAATGTCAGAAACCAATCTCCAACATTTCCTCTCAAACTCAAATCCATACAAACGAACTTGTAATATTATTTTACCAAATATGGTTTATTAATAAGAGCTATATCATATACTAAATATCTGGAAAAATAAAAGACGAATAAAATGCCAATCATCATGAATTAAGGCCACAAAAAAAGGGCAAACAAATTTCGTACACCAAGTAATATCTTCAGCTTTATACTGCAAAAGAACCAATAAAATTTGTAATTTTCAAAATTAGAAGATCAGTGCTTTTTGTAACTTTTTCCACCATTTTTTTATAGGTTACTTAATCCATCTTAATTACAAGCATATTATGGTTTTTCACAATGCAAAAATGCAGAACAAATGATAAAAATATCTGGAAACAGAGCAGGTTACCAGTGCATCCAGAATTGTGAATCTTGTTGTTTCTGTTTCAAAGCGTGCTATCCCAACTTCAACTGTTATTCCCTATATTTCAACATTTAGTTATCACATAAAAAAAAAAGTAAGCAAACATGTTATGGTCCCATAATATGGATTGAGTCACAGGGCGATTGACAGGAAAATCCAAGTCAATTGTCGTTCCCCTTTTCCTTCCCTTACTCTGATTCCTTGAACGACCTATTTTTAAATAACTCAAGCTCGTCGAAGGGAGCTTGAAACCTTAGAGCTCGTTGTAAGAGAGAGAGCTCTAGATCTCTATAATTTTTGATATAAATCAGCTTAGGGTTTTTATTCCTCTCCTCCCTTTAAATACGGCGAGTCTTATTACAAGAATAGGAAACCTATAATTTAGGTTTCATTCCATACTGAATACATAAATAAAATATATTCTAGGAAACAAATCAACATAAAAATAGAAAACCTAAGCCTTTTTAATGCTGGACATCAATTAGGGCGTGTATTATAGACACGTTTCACAAAAGAGTCCATAACATTACCCTCCCCTTGAAGAAAGAGCTTGTCCGCAAGCTCAAATGCTGGATAAGCCTGTCGAAAGTGATCCAAAGTCTCCCAAGTAGCCTCTGCAACATCCAAACCAGTCCATTGAACCAGAATTTCCCAAGTGCCACGATTGAGGCGAGCACGTAATACAGACCCAGGAGTTGGGGCAACTCCGCCATCCGCTATAGGGGGTAAGGTAGGAGCTGAAACAGGAGCAGTACCCTTGAAGGGTTTAAGAAGAGAAACATGAAAAACATCATGAAGTTTAGAATTGGAAGGCAGCTCTAGTTTATAAGCAACACTCCCAATGCGCTTGAGAACTTTAAACGGCCCATAAAACTTAGGAGAAAGCTTATGGCGAGGCTGACTAGCAACAGAAAGTTGTCGATAAGGCTGTAGACGAAGCCAAACCAGAGTACCTTGTGCATATTTGACATCCTGATGCCCCTTATCATAATACTCCTTCACACGAAACTGAGCTTGTTGAAGTCGGCCCTTAATTTCTTGCAAAACCAGGTCTCTATCTACCAAGGCTTTATCAATTGCCTCAATCCGAGAAGAGCCAGACACATAAGACAATAAACGAGGAGGGTCGCGACCATAAACGACCTTAAAGGGTGTAGTTTGAAGAGCTGTATGAAAAGAAGTATTATAGCAATATTCGGCCCAGGGAATCCAGTCAACCCATCATTTAGGACGATCGCCTACAAGGCATCTCAAGTACATTTCAATTGTGCGGTTGACAACCTCGGTTTGACCATTCGACTGGGGATGGTATGAAGAAGAGAATGCAAGCTTCGTGCCACACAAGCGGAAGAGCTCCTTCCAAAAGTGACTGGTGAAAGCCACATCCCTATCACAAGTAATAGATTCCAGCAGCCCATGTAAACGAACTATATTTTCTAGAAAAATCGGAGCTACCCGTGGGGCTGTATAAGGATGAGCCATAGGGATAAAATGTGCGTATTTGGAAAATCTGTCCACCACCACAAACAAGACCGTTTTGGCCCAAACTTTCGGCAGCCCATCAATGAAGTCCATAGAGATATCAGCCCAAACTTGCGAAGGCAAAGCTAAGGGCTGAAGCAACTAGCTAGGCTTAAATTTTCAGTCTTGTGTCGTTGGCATACAGAGCAGGCAGCCACATAATCAGCAATGCTCTGTTTCATACCCTTCCAATAAAAATCACTTCGCACCCTATGTAAGGTCTTTTGGATGCCCTCATGTGCACTATCATGATATCCTGACAAAATTGTTGTAATTAAAGAAGAAGCAGGGAGCAAATAAATCCTGCCTTTGTAAAGAATGAGACCCTCATGAATGGACCAGACATTGTCCATCTCCTTGCTTACAATTTTTGCGTACAATTCTTATAGTGAAGTGGTGTTTGTCACTTCCTCACGGACAACATCCAATAACATAGCACGAGGGTGACTGATGGCATACAAGAATTTCTCTTCATTAAGATGTCTAGACAAGGCATCGGCAGCTTTGTTTAAATTGCCAGCTTGGAATTCCACACAAAAATCAAAGCCCAAAAGTTTGGTAATCCAGTGCTGCTGTGGGGAAGTGGTAATTCGTTGTTCTAGCAAGAATTTCAAACTATAGTGGTCAGTGCGAATGAGAAAGGCACGCCCCCAAAGGTATGGGCGCCAGTGTTGGACTGCCTTAGCCAACCCAATTAATTCCCGCTCATAGGCAGCCAATTTGCGATGTCGCTCTGCCAATTGTCGGCTGAAAAATGCAATAGGGTGGTGGTGTTGTTGAAGGACAGCCCCAATTCCTCCACCAAAAGCATCACACTCCACAACAAATTTTTCCTGAAAATTCGGCAGCTGCAACACGGGGGCAGCAACAAGTGCCTGCTTCAAGTGAGCAAAAGAAGAAAGTGCTGCTTCATCCTAATGGAAAGAATTGCGCTTAAGCATGCTCGTTAGTGGTGCTGCCAGTTGTCCATAATCCTTGATGAATCGGCGGTAATATCCAGTTAAACCCAAAAATCCCCTCAAGGCAGTGACTGAGTGTGGTTGAGGCCAATCAGTAATGGCTTGTATCTTGCTTGTATCAACCATCACACCTGTCGCAGATATTACATGGCCTAAATAGGCCACTTTGTTTTCCCCAAAAGAGCACTTAGAGTGCTTCAAATAAAGATGATGGGCACGCAATAAGTCGAATGTCACACGCAAATGATTCAGATGGTCCTCCCATGTCTTACTATAGATTAAAATATCATCAAAGAAAACCAATACAAACTTACGTAAGTGTGCATGGAAGACATCATTCATGACTGCTTGGAAGGTCGAGGGTGCATTGGACAATCCAAAGGGCATGACCAGAAATTCAAAGTGTCCATGATGTGTGCGAAATGCTGTCTTCTCAACATCGGGTGAGTGCATGCGAACTTGAAAATAACCAGATCTCAAATCCAACTTTGTAAAGTACTTGGACCCATGTAACTCGTCTAACAATTCTTCTACCATCGGAATGGGGAACTTGTCTTTGACTGTTTTAGCATTAAGCTCCCGATAATCCACACAAAACCGCCAAGTGCCATCATGCTTCTTGACTAGCAGAACTGGTGAAGAAAACGATGATCTACTAGGGCGATTGATACCTTGTTGTAACATTTGTATGCACTGTCTTTCTATTTCATCCTTCTGCAAATGCGGATAGCGATATGGTCAGACAACCACTGGCCCAGATCCTGGTTCCAGGCAGATTCGATGGTCACAATTCCGGAGAGGGGGCAGCCCTGAAGGTTCTTGGAATAAATCAGTAAATTCAGTTAATAAATTATCTAGCTTGGGACAGAAATCATTTGAGCTAAGAAGTAAATGGAGTTGATTTGTGGGGCTGGTCCGTCTCCCTTGAAGCACAATTTGATTCCCATACGCAGCAAAACTCATGGTGAGTGAAGCAAAATCCCAAAGGATTGGTCCCAATGTTTGTAACCATTTGATACCTAGCACTATGTCAAAGCCAGCCAATGGAATAATGACAAAATCAGCAGTAAAAACATTACCATCAATGGAAAAGGATACCGCTGGACAGAACCCTGTGCTTTGAACTTTGTCTCCATTAGCAACCGAAACACTCGCACTTGATTGGGGTTGGGCTTTAATTTGCAAGCATTGGGTTGCAGTTAAACAAATGAAATTATGTGTACTACTGGAGTCTACCAAGCCCAGCAGTGGCTGCTCCTGCATGACAACCCTTACTTGCATGGTTCTTGCATTCTTTTGACCCATGATAGCATGTAAGGAAATTGCAGGTTCTTGTTCTACTTCAGTTGCTGATTCTGCGTCAATTGGATCCTCTACTTCCAGCCAAAAGAGTTTCTTGCATTGGTGCCCAACTGTATAAGGGTCATCACAGTTATAACATAAACCCTTCGCCCTCCGATCTGCCATTTCTACCCTTGATAATTTCTTTATAAAAGCAGTGGACGGATTTGCTGATTTTGTTTTAGTAGGTCCTCCTAATGTAGTGCTGCCTCTAGAAAGCTGAGATGTAGGGGCTGCTATATTGGAAGAATAATTGCTTTTGCTACCTTGCCAAGTCCCCCTTCGCGTCGTGGCTTCCCTCAACACTATCTGTTCTCTTTCGAAAGCCCTAGCTAGATTCATAGCATGAGCTAAATCAGGTGGATTATGCAATTCCACCTCAAGTCAGATAGAATCAGTTAACCCAGCTGTGAACAAACTGACGTATTGGTTAGCTCGAACAAACTTGCTTGCTCTTGCCAAGCGTTCTTGGAATTGCCGCTGGTATTCCTCAACTGACCCCACTTGTTTCAGATTGACTAGTTCGCCCAATGGGTTGCTGTGGGCAGGTGGTCCGAAACGAAGAGTGCAATATTCTTAAACCCTATCCAATTAATGGAAGGATTCTCGATCTCCAATTGATGGTACCACAATTGTGCCTCACCCAACATGTGGAATGCAGCCATTTCCACCTTGTCCGCCTCTTGTGTATGTCGGTTTGAGAAAAATTTTTCACACCGATGCTGCCAAATCAATGGATCTTCAAAACCGTCGAAGGTCAGAAAATCCAGTTTGGTATACCGAGGAACCATCCCGCTGCCTGATTGTACTTCTCTCGTAGGAGGCTGGATGTTGCTACTTGCTGTCCCATCAAAGTCGTTGCTTGTACCGCGATTAATTCCGGAAAGAAGCTCCTGCATCTGGAGCGACAGTTGCTGCATCTGGCTACCCAGCCACCTTTCCACTTCAGCAATCCTAGCATCGTTCGTAGCTTGCGCCTCTTGCAGCAGGGATTGCAAATCTTCATTCTTGCTAGAATCGCCCATTGTGTTTGGCTCTGATACCAATTTGTTATGGTCTCGTAATATGGATCGAGTCACAGGGCGATTGACAGGAAAATCCAAGTCAATTGTCGTTCCCCTTTTCCTTCCCTTACTCTGATTCCTTGAACGACCTATTTTTAAATAACTCAAGCTCGTCGAAGGGAGCTTGAAACCTTAGAGCTCGTTGTAAGAGAGAGAGCTCTAGATCTCTATAATTTTTGATATAAATCGGCTTAGGGTTTTTATTCCTCTCCTCCCTTTAAATAGGGCGAGTCTTATTACAAGAATAGGAAACCTATAATTTAGGTTTCTTTCCATACTGAATACCTAAATAAAATCTATTCTAGGAAACAAATCAACATAAAAATAGAAAACCTAAGCCTTTTTAATACTGGACATCAATTAGGGTGTCTATTATAGACGCGTTCCACAAAAGAGTCCATAACAAAACATCAAGTTCCAATTCCAAAAAACAGATTAAAAAAATAAAATTGGAATAGCTAAATAAGAAGCATATATGTAGTACAGGCCAAAATTTTATAACAGAAACTATGGAGAAGAATAAATATACCTTAACTCTCTCCTCTTCATTAGTGTCCATAATATACGCCATGTACCTACCACACACACAGGACAATCTTCCCCAGAGGCAAACAGAAAGAAGGAAAAAAAATAAATGATACTAAGAAGACATCCCAATCATATTGATATATACTTCTCAGAAATGACATGTAAAAAAGGTTTTGACATTTTTTATCTTCAAAAAAATATATATATTTAAGGTAAAACTTTAAAAATTTCAAAAAAAAAAAAATTTGGAGATTGTATTTAAATTATTAGTAAATCACCCAAGATGATCCGCATAAACTTGAAACAAAAAACTCAACAGACAATTATAACCCAAAAAAGAAAAGAGAGAGAGAGAAATAATTACATGGACTTGTGAATATAATTTTAACCAAAACAAAAGATTAATTCATAAAAGATGTATCATTTTGAACATAATCTTACACAACATGAAAGAAAATTTGAATTTAGATTATGACAATCACTAAAACCCTTCAACTTCTCCAGAACTTCTATTTTCCTTAAAATTTAAATCATATTGATAATTTAACCTATCTCTTTATTAGCAAAATGTTATTATGTTCAGATTTTTGGCTGCATAAAATTTTTTGTTAGCCTTTTGCTCTCGTTATTGTTTGGGTTCAATGTGCTTTTTACCTGGATACATAAATACATGTCCTACCTATCTTAATTACTCTTTTCTAGTTTTTAAAACTACCTACAAGTTTAAATAAGATCTAAGATGTCAATGATCTTTTAGCTTGTAAGCTACCACCTTCCCCCAGAACAAAACAATAAAAAATTAAAAAAGAAACCTGGAAGGGAGGCAATGGCATTGTCTTTCAGTACGCCTAATTACCAATACTGGTTCTAGACCTAAAAGCCAAAACTCAAAAAAGAACTAATGATCAATACCATTGGAAGGATTTCCAAATGATGAATATAACAAATTGTTATTGATAATTAGAGGTGCTTTTTTGAGTTTTGGCTTGAAATATGCTGTTTTGGTCATTCAAAGTACAGTAAATAAAGGTGTTCTAGAAAACAAGAAGTGATACCCACTTAAGCCCTTGGTACTTCTATATTATATTATAAATTATTGGTTTAAGTCATAGATTTGAAAGCTAAGATGATATTTGCCTGTATAATTACACAAAAAAGAAAATAAAGTTTAGAAAATAAATG
Organism: Thlaspi arvense; assembly: GCA_911865555.2. Taxonomy (NCBI): domain Eukaryota; kingdom Viridiplantae; phylum Streptophyta; class Magnoliopsida; order Brassicales; family Brassicaceae; genus Thlaspi; species Thlaspi arvense. The sequence continues at coordinate 72,976 of CAJVSB020000884.1, read as the reverse complement.
ATGATATCACTAACTAAAAATATTTCAACTCAGACCTATTGTTGATCAGCCATCAAAAAAGCCTACAATTTACTCATCAATTGGAACTAGTAAGATCCAACTTGTTAGTGAAAATATAAAAGAAAGGCCATTTTTGAGGTAATATCAACTTTTGTTTTACAGGCTCGTATTTTTCTCACAATTCAATCCATGCCCGACACTTTCTTTACTTTTCGTACTACTGCTACAGAAAGTGCTTTTTTCCAAAAGGAAAAAGATATCTAATGTATGTCTTTTTACCTCGATAAAATGTAAAGCTTGTCAGTATGAGATTCTAATGCCAAATGGCCACATTTACATGTGCATATTATATTCCCTAATATTAAACTTCCTTTTTTTTAAAAAAAAAAAATAACAGCTCACTTCTTTTTGTTGTAATTACTCCCCAGGGTTAAATTTTTAAAACACCATTCATATATAAATTTGCATTTTCATTTTTTCAGAATCACATAGATCCTTGATACCAACAATGCATACTCAACAAACCAAAGAAGGCAATTTTGTAGTTCTAATATTAAATGACAAATTTCTAACAACTGCCTCCACAACCATAGCTCATCCACATGCTTGTTCACTATTGTATAAGAATAATTATTTTTTGATTTAGAAAAAAAAATTGGCATATTGTTCTCAAAAAATGTGCCCTGAACAATTTTCAGAATACATACCCATTTTCATAAACAACTATTTATCGTGGAAAACTATTTTCAATTTAAAACCACAACATATTGGAAATGTTTTCAAACGGGCCCATTATACAATATTCAATTTAAGCACTTTAATGAGAACAGTCGGTAGCTCACTGGAACACAAAAAACATAGCTGGTATAAATAACCACTTCTTTGCACAACTCAGGCATGTTCATGTGAACCCAGCAGACCAATACGACATGCGAAAATGTACTAGCTTTTAAATGCCAGATGAGCTCATCAGGAATTGAACTCGATCTTTGAAAGAGAAAGGTAAGTGATCAACCACTTAAACATGTTATCGTGATTTATTTACTCACTGATTTTTTGGCATCAAATTGTTCCACCATCTAACGTACGGGTTTATTGTTTTAGTATTAGTGACTGCAACTAAAACCGAATTTTAACAAGTATATGTTTTAGTCTAGAGAAGTGTTTATAACACGTGCACATTGACACATGTTCTTGTAGGTGTTTATTTTTGCCTACACACATATGCAAGACATACTATAATAATCAAAATAACATTCACATTTTTCTATTGATGCTCATCTGAGGAAGGTCTTAAAAAGTATGTTTAAAGTACTCTCTCATTCCCACCATAATTTATGATATTTTAGAAAATATACTTAATTAATCACTCAGCCAAATTCCAATCTAACCAAATAATCTTGATGGTTGGAACAGTAAAAACTCATCTAGTCCATGCAAAGTTGACGCCCAGATGAGTTATTATCAAGTTTAGATCATATGGCCAATTCTTTTGGTTGAAAGTATCTTTTATTTATATGACCGAAAAGAGTATTACAGAGAAAAATTAAAATATTTCGTGCTTTCACCATTATAAAACCATATAACAAAACCAAATTTCATGAATTGGTACAGCAAGGGTATACTAGTTTTGGATCTCGCATATCAGATCCAGATACAGTCCTGGACCATTCTATACATTAGGCTTCCCTATGCAATACAATAAGTTTTATATTCTTAAAACTTGAGGTAACATCATTAATCAAATTCTCTCTCGGTATCAAAGTTATTCCTAGGCATGTACATGGGTAGGTTGGCTCAGTTTGGGCTAAAGTTAACCCATGATGAACATAGTCAATTTGGATAAATTGGAACTAAAAGCAAACCAAGTTTTGATAGAAACCAATTTAAACTGAGCACTTTTTTTTGGTTTGGTTCAATTCAGTTTGTCAGTTAGCTTGTAGAAGACTAAGATTAATTAGCTTCATTTTCAAACCAACTCAAACCTATGCATAAACCTGACTGATTTTTGCAACTACAAGTCTACACAATTTAAATTTTGAAATAAAATTACCCAAGAAATTACTTGTATGCTAACTGATCACCATTAACAAGGTCTAGTAACAAGCCTTAAATAAATCCACAATTCATAAAACACATCATATAAGGCAAATCCATCAATTTAACCTGTCAAATTACTATTATTAGTGAAATAGTTATTATACAAAATATGTTTAATATATCAATTCAGTTTGCTAAAACTTTGAACTGATACCAATCAAAAGCTTTGGTTTCAAATTTTCACATCCCAAGTCATTCCCATTTATAAACATCACTCAATGATGCCTACTTTGAATTACGAGTTCCGCAACATGAATCCTCATCCATCATGCTATTCCCATGTCAAAATTATTTATTCAAAAATAGTATTCATACTTAATATGACAAAGTGATTTTCATTGATTATGTATCATCACCGCTGCTATGTTCATTTGCATTGTTTGTCTTTTTCTCCAAGTATTTCACTGACAAGTGCGTTGGTAGTGAGAGCCTCTAAAACGTGCTAATTAGCTACTGGCAGTTCCTCACATGAGTGGTTCATGGCAGCACAAGTCAAATTGTACATGTGCATATATTACATAAGCATATGACAACATATATATAATAAACTTAGTGAACATGCAGAGTTTTCAACCTGCATCTCCATATTAATTGAGCAATGGCTAGAAACAAACAAAATACTAGCAGTTTCACATGGCTTAGCTAATGGCCACAAACAGCATTCGTCTGCGCTCACATAAAACACCCAGAAAATGAGATCAATAATAATCTACCAACATGTCCAATGAAAACCACATTCAAGGGTCTCTTCTTGTTATCTTCTGTCGTGTCTTCGATATCTTCCATAGTATCAACATCTTTCTCTTTAACTGAAACTATAAAAATCATAAAAAGTATAAGAAACAAGTTCTAGCCCCATAAAAGGCAACCAATAATTTCACAAACCAGAAGAAAATAAACAACACACCCGAAAATGGGCATCTTTGCCCCATAATGATTATGATATAATATCATCCGAAATACCTAAAACACCCATATCATATATCTTATGCTTCATTCAAACCAAGATATCTTAAAGTACATAGTCATCCACCATAGCACCGGCCTTCCAGTTTCACTCACACTATAAATCAAACCCAAAAAAAGATATCCTTAATTTGAATAAAACGAGAAAATCTCAAGCGCACATAACACTGTTGACACTCCAACCATCCCATCAAGATAAAAGACCACACCTACATAAACAAACACACAAACCTTCTGTGGTGCCTTTTGATTCCGTTTGCACCGGTTGAGAGTTCTCATTGACCTCATCCCTCAAATCTAAATCACCCACAAGGACTAGTTCTCATCAGCTTCACATAAAATATGTCATGATTTTAGCACCACAGCAGCATACACATGCATGGGAAAGTTGGAAGCCTCAAAAGGCTGTCACGCTTCTAATGCTTCTAGGTTTGAACCAAGCTACCCGGGTGCAGCGAAGGAAGCAGTGAACTACTAGTTCAAAAACCCTAAATCAAACAAAAACAAAACCAAAAAATTGAACAAACAGCAAAAAAGAAAATGGAACCCTAATCGAAAACCCCGATTCCAAAAACCTAAAGCGAAGACCCTCATTTGGAAGCCTGCATTCAAAAACCCTATATCGAACAAAAAACCAACTAGAAACAAATAGAAGGCAGAAAAGACAGAAACCCTAATTCAAAAACACCAATCAAAACCCTAAATCCAACCTTAAACCCTACATCGAAATAAAATCCTAATCACATAGAATAAGAGTATGGAGAGGGAGACTAGCAGAGGATTTCGACTACTCACTTGATGTCGACTGAGGTAGGAGACTCCGTGTGGCCAGGGGGAGCAACGGAGATAAGTTAACTGCCGAAAGGGGGGAGAGGCGAGAGTGAGAAAGAGGGTTTGAGTCACCAGTATTACGTGCCGAGGAGTTATTCGGTTAGGGGTATTTAAACAAAATAAATTTCACTGGTTAACCGAGTTTAAAAGGAAAAATAATAACCAAGTACCAAACTGATTACGGTGACACCAACAATTTAAATTTGGGTAAAAAAATGCCTCGACCTTCGATTTTACTTAAATAATAATTAATTTTATTTTTAAAATATATAAAAATTGGTTTTTTAATAAAAATTTTATTAAACAAATTTAATTAAAAAAATCTGCTTGCGTAGGATTTAATAAAAAAGCAAAAGTAACAAAAAATTATTTTTTTTTTATTTTTTAAAATATTGATACGATAACTTTTTAAACTCTATTTTTGTGACATCTTGTCCTACACCGATTTCTAAGAGAAATTTGACGTGGTATATAAAATTATAGAAACTATTACTAACAAACCTGGGTATAAACATTTTGAGCTAGTGATTTTGACTCAACAAGTTGTTAAGTTAGTAGTTCTTAGGTCGTTAAAAATTATATTAGAGTAAAACGATTTTCACACATGTTCTGTTTGGATATAAATACGAATTTCTAACTTGACGAGAATGTCAAATGTTTAAATGGGGGAAATTGTGACATCTCCTGGCGCTTTCATGCCCCTGGTTGCTGCCCATGACTGGCTTTCGACAATGCCATGTCTGGGGCGCGTCCGATCAGCAAGCACGCCAAAGCGCATGTGCGTTGTCCCGGACAAGCCCGCAACATGGCCTTCGCTTCCAACCAGGCACGGGGAGCAAATGGGCGCAACCCTCGCCCAACACCCCCCCTACTCGCAACAGGCGCCCCACAAGTAGCCACAATATGCCAATAAGCCATCTGCACCTCAAGGTTGGCATTGTGATCGTCGTCCCTTTACCGGCTAGGATCGGTGAATTCCGAAACCCACAAGGGGCGATGGCATCAATGCTTCACCGCAAAGCTTGGACGACTCCCAAAAATTCACGAGGCAACCCATGCGTTGCCCACCACGTTGCTCGCAACGTCGCCACATCGCAAGCCAATCCGATTAGCAATCGGCCAAGTGCGTCGTCCTAGATAAGCCCACATCGAGTGCCCAAGCCTTTGGCCAAGCAATGCCCATGAGGACCCCACGCCCTAGGTAGGCTATGGGCGCCTTGCCCTGCTTGAGGGCAAGCACGGCATGCCTATGGCAACGCCTAGGGGCGCCTATGGCGACTCATGGCGTTGGCCTGGCAAGTCCCTAAGACATCGGCCAAGCAAAAGCCACGAGGAGCCTGCGTCCCAGGCAAGTCGTGGGCACCTTACCATGCCATGGGATAATTAGAGGCAAATTTAGGACCTCACTAACTGTATTGGAAATGACATCAAACTTCTCTAGTATAAATATAATCAATGGCCAAGTCAGCTTCCCAAGCTCTTCAATAACTCCAATTTGCCAGAGTTGGAGAGAGCTGTTACTCTAGATGCACCAAAAACACACTTTGCTAGTTGCCTTCTAATACAGATAATGAATGGAAAAATCTCTGACTTATTTATCAAACACTTCTTAGACACTTAATGCAATTTCTTTATTTTTGGTTGAAGTTTTTTTTTTTTTTTTTAACTTAATGCAATGTTTAAGTATCACAATTATTGCTTAACTACAACTTAAATAGATAATAGGTTAGAGCATTTACATCTGCTGCTATGGCAAGAACAAGCAAATAGAATGGTATCAAAGCCCAGCCTACCGGTGACAACCCAGTTTACTGGTAAATTTGAGATTACAAGTTGCATATTTTTATCTAATAGTTAATTTCCAATACTCTGACTAATTTTTTCATCTTGTAATAAATTTAATTGATTTTCTTTGTAAACTATTCTCACTATTGAATTAATTTGTTCTTTACGGTATATTGATGAACTTTTCAAATAATTCAAATATTTTATATCTGGCGGGTTTAAAAATTTAAATATTATTTATTGGCCATTGATTATTATTAAAATCCCAATACTTGAAACTGCTATTAGTTGTAATAAATTTAGGAATATGACCCCTAATATTACTTCTCTATTAAGATTGCCTACTAGTAAGAAGGGGGGGTTTTTTATATAAATTCCTTGATTGTAGACATGGCTTTTGAAAGTTTGTATTTTAATTTGTGTGGAGAACCATTGGTTGATGTTAATATTTCTGTTGTTGGTTCAAAGTATTTTACAGAGACAAGTGCTTCTTGAATACAATTGAGTTTAGCACCAGAATCTATCAATGCTATTTTTCTATTACTTTTTAAATTAATTTTTATTCTTTTGAGGTAACATTAATTATGTTATAAGTATAATGTTGGTCTATGATTTTATCTTTTGAAATACGATGAGTGACTGTGAGATTGAGATTCTGATTGTAATATATCTAATTCACACTTAGAGTTTGTTAATTTTTTAATTTAAAATCTAAAAAATAAGAATTAATTAATAATTTTGTTAATTGTTCTTTTAAATGTTTATTTATATTTAAAAAAATTAATTTAATTTTAGTTGGGCATTTATTTTTGATATGTCTAGTTATTCCACATTTATAATGTGTTCGAATAAATTTGTTTTTGTTAAAATATGTTTTCTTAGGATAGGTTTTATTTTTTGTGTCTTTAGGCTTATAGAAATTTTTATTAGATTTGTAAAATTTTCCATGTTTAGGTTTATAACTCCTGTATTTTATTTTTTTATTAGATTTTCTTCTTGATGGAGTATTAAACTCAAATTGTGGACAAAAATTTCCTAATTCTCTTCTAGAATTTGTTAATTTTTTTTTTACAAATTTTTATTTATATTGTACACATTTTAAAGTTGTTTTTCTAATTATATCTGGGATATCAATATAAGTCAAATTTTTTCACAAATTAGAGAGAATTACCTTTTAATCTTTTCATAAATAAATTAATTATAAAAAAGCCTTAAAACTAATTATCTATAGCAAACTAATTATAATTATAAATCCATTGTAAGCGTGAAAAGGAGCCTTGGAATAGGTTTCTCTACTATCTTGATGCCTACCTCAAATTTTGACTAAAATAGGAGTCGCATACAAAGAAAAATCCTATAAGAATTTATAGATAAGACTGTAAAGACTAATTTCAAACAACCATATCAAGAAAAGGCACTTATTGCTTGGTGGAATAATCTAGTTACAACTTGCTCTTTGGATCTTTAAATAATTGAAATAAAAAGCTTTTATGAATCAAAAAATGACCATATATATCTAAAATATAAGACTACAACACAAGATGGAAACTATCAAGTATCATAAAAGCATACAACAGTCTTGATTGTGGACACACTTGGTACATATCTCAAATAAAATCATGCATTGACTTGTACAAATCTTTAGTTGAGACCTCATTTGAGTTATACAATCATAATTTTTTTTCTAAAAAAAAAAAAATCACACACAAACACACATGTCTATGAGTTAGCATATCATATACAACTATTGGATCCAAAGTCATGTCTTCAAATAGAAAGCCAAACAAAACCATACATCTCATAGCGTGATTTAGAAGCACGACAAGGATTGATTTAGAAGCATGACATGTGCTCCCATCTTAATTTTTATTTAATTTATTCTTTTTTCTAAAACCATTTCATGATCTACAACTTATTTTTTCAAAATACTTTGTTTGCTGGAAATTTTCCAGCTTTTACTTATATGGCATAAATACTTATTTTGGTAAATTTTAATTTTTTTCTTCTTATCCGATCTGTATCCCTTCTTAAATTCTTTTGGCTATTCTAATTATTTAATATTGTGCTCTTATGGAGGTCGTTCCCTTCTCCCACACAACTCCTTCAAGTTGTGGTTCCCTGCTGGAAAATTCCAGCTTCCATCCCATGATTTTCCAATTAAGTTTTGGGTTATATAGTTGCAATTGAGCTATAATTTGACACCTTTTCTAACCTATTCCTAAGTTGGCTTGGTATACTTCCTAACTTATTTGTAAAACCTTAATTTAGATGCATTTTAGGCCCCTAAGGTGCTCAGCCAACATGCATCCTCTACAAGAAAATCTGCAGAAAAATTTCTACAACTTATCCCTTTTCTTGATTCCCATTCTGATATAGTTTTCTTCATTTTATTTGAACCAACTTCATCTCTCCTCTATTTCAAATTCATTCCCCTGTTTTTCCCCAGTTCTTACTCTATTTCCAGCCTCTCTACCTCACTATATTTCAATATTTATGACATAAAAGCATCCAATTTTCATGTTGTAGTATTTTGTACTTTTTCCTCTCAAAAATTGTCAAGAATACATGAGTTTTATAATTTCTTCTAGAGGGCTTGCGCCACCCTAATTCAATAATTAAGTCTCCTTCAAGTCTTCATATTACCCCGTAGACCTACTTTTAATTTCCAAGGAAACTCCACCTCAATTAATTTTAAGGAAATGTTTAAAGTTTAATAAGCTTAAATTCCTCATTGAGGTTTTGGCCACCCAGATTTTCAACTATTAAACTTGTTGAACTAGGAAGTATGAATAAGGAGTATAGAAGAATAATAGGACTCCCAGTAGTTAGTCTTCCAAGAATTCGTACAAAAGAAATTGCACAAGGCATGAATTACTTACCTTGATTCAACTTTCTCTCTCTTCCCTTTCTCCATTTCTCTTATTTCGTCTTACCTTTACCATATTTACAATTCAATCCCTCACTTAGGCTTAATTATTTTTAGGTCCTTTAATTCCTTAAATTTCTAAAATTGACCCCTAGCTCTAGAAGATTTGGGAATCTGTTTTCAATCCTCATTAACGTGATCCTCAAATAAAAATAAATACATCTATATACATATATTTTTAATAATTTTAACCTTATTTCACTAAATACCAATAAATCTCTAATTACATTTTTAATTCTTCTTCCAATTTTTATTCCTTTTCCTAACTTAATTCCCAAAGCCCTCTCTTAAGCCTTCCAAATCCTCTTGCATTTAAGCCTTCATTGAAATATTTTTTTCTTTTTTCTTTTTTATTAGACTTAATTTTATTTAATTATTCTCACAAATTTTCCTCAAATTTCCAAGTTATGTCGAAATTTTTTCTTTTTTTTCGTTTTTTTTTCTTTTCCAACTTAGGTTTCATTTTCCTTTCCATGCCCTCCTTAATATCCATTTAAGCCTTCCAAAAGTTCACTTTCTCTCCTTAGGATTGTTGACAAGAAGAAATAATGTTATTTTCCTAAGGCTTGATTCCATCACCATATGTAATACATGCAAATAACTCATGTAACAACCAATAATGGGGCCTAAGTGATAGTTTATAACCCAAAAACGGTTAGAGATGTCACACTTAATCCCTCTAAACAGGAGTTTAATTAAGGGTTTAATTGCAATTTAAGGCTACAATTTTTTTTTTTCTAAATTCCCTTCTTTCACCTCCAATTTCTAGGTCTTTTTTTTTCTATTCTTTAGTTTCTTTTCCTAAATTATTTTCATAATTCTATTCTATCATTCCCTTGATGTTTTCTAAGATCTTTTAAGGTTTCCCCCCCTCTTTCTAAGATTGTTAACAAGAAAATATAAAATAAAAATATGGCCGCTAAGTTTGATTTATGTCTAACATGATCATGATAAATTTAATGTATGCAAAATTCTATATGAATGCATGTATAAATCTTATGCATGCCCTAGTTGGATTGGAATGTCACATCAAGGCTCTGTTTATTCTCTTTCAAATGTTCGTGTGTTCTGTTCTAGTTCGCAACAAAGCCACGACAGTGTCCTGCACGGTTGGTTCATCTGACTTAACCTAGGATGTCCCTGTTTCACCTGCAATAAAGAGAAAGGCTTGAGACCCTTCCAAAGATAGCTTGCAGTCGGTGCAAGCTAGGCTTACTAGATTGGAGGTCGAAGTGGAAGAGTTGTAGAAGATCCTACAACAAGTTTAGGAAACTGTAGGCCATCCGGAAGAAGGCGAGGCCCAAAACTTAACTAAAGCCATGAAACTGCAAGATGGACGCCTAGCTAATGTGGAGACAGCGGTCGGGGCTATGAAGGAAAACCTAAAGTTGGCAGAGGAAGTGGCAGGAATGACTAAGGAGTCCACGTTGGAATTGGGTGAGAGAATGGACAAACTAGAGGCGAAGAAGCTCATGCCATCAAAAGATGGTTCTGCAGAGCAACTAAAAGCAAAGGTGAAAGTCCTCAAAAAGGACGTGGAGATGATCTGGATGGGGTTGAGGCAATTGTCGGACCTAAAAGAAGAGGTCCAAATGCTCAAGGCTCAGTTGGAAGCTGTAACCAAGGCCATAGAAGGTAGGGCTATGATCCTTCAAACTAGGACCAAGAAGGAGGTTCCAAAACCACCTGTGTTCAAAGGCAAGAAAGACAAAAAGGAGGTGGAGACATTTCTTTGAATGGTAGTAGAACAATATTTTGCCGACTCACCTCTGATGTTTGACAAAGAGAAAGTAAGGTTGGCCTCTGCTTACCTTATTGGTTATGCACATTTGTGACGGCAAAGAAAATCCGACCTAATGAGCCAGGATCCTATCACAACATGGAGCCAGTTCAAAGATGTCACACCCTACCTTCGCTGACCCGGTAAGACATGACAGTCGGGCAGCAATCGATGTACCACTTTAATCCTAACATAATAGCACATCAGCTACTGTAACCCTACTCTAATCCTTTACCATTTAACTAATTTTCTCACCTATCTAGCCTACCTTTACAACTGTCTGACATGGTATACATGCTCACCTTAAACTGATTTAACGGAGCTGGCCCAACCTCCACTATGTATGATGCAATATTATTGTCTAGGCTGATTCCTGCATCTGGGCTGCGCCTTGAGCCATGCCGAGGCGTGCCTCGGCAGGCAAGGCCGCACCTCGAGTAGGGCCCATGCTAGCCCAAGGCGCGCCCCGGCAGGCAGGGTCGCAACATTGCCAACCTGAGGCGGCCCCCTGCCTTTGCTTAGGCACACCATGGGCTGCCCGAGTGCCCTAGCACGGCCTCCGCCTCGGCCACGGGTGGCCGGTGGCATGCCATGGGTGCTCGGGGGCCTCTTGAGGCAAAGACATGGCTAGCCAAGGTTGGACGGTGGCAAGGCCAAGGCGGTGCCAAGGGTGGCCAGTGGTAGGCAATGGGGGTGCCTGGGGGCCTCCCAAGGCAAAGCCACGGCTAGCCAAGGTTGGCCAGTGGCAATGCCAAGGTGGTGCCAAGGGTGGACGGTGGCATGCCATGGGTGCCCGGGGGCCTCCCGAGGCAAAGCCACAGCTAGCCAAGGTTGGCCGGTGGCAAGGCCAAGGCGTTACCACGGGTGGCCAGTGGCATGCCATGGGTGGCCAGGGGCCTCTCAAGGCAAAGCCATGGCTAGCCAAGGTTGGCCAGTGGCATGCCAAAGCCTTGTCGTGGGTAGCTGGTGGCATGCCAAGGGTGCCCGGGTGCCTCCCAAGGCAAAGCCATGGCTAGCCAAGGTTGGCCAATGGCAAAGACAAGGCAAAGCCAATTGTGCCAGGTGGCATGCCACAGGTGGCCGATGGCATGCCAAGGGTGGCCATGTGCCTCCCAAGGCAAAGCCATGGCTAGCCAAGGTTGGCCGGACGCAAAGGCAAGGCAATGCCAAGGGTGCTCGGTGGCATGCCACGAGTGGCTGGTGGCATGCAAAGGGTGCCCAGGGGCAAAGTCAAGGGTGTCCGATGGAATGCCAAGGGTGCCCGGGTGCCTCCCAAGGCAAAGCCATGGCTAGCCAAGGTTGGCCAGTGGCAAAGACAAGGCAAAGCCAATTGTGCCCGGTGGCATGCCACAGGCGGCCAGTGGCATGCCAAGGGTGGCCATGTGCCTCCCAAGGCAAAGCCATGGCTAGCCAAGGTTGGCCGGACGCAAAGGCAAGGCAATGCCAAGGGTGCCCGATGGTATGCCACGGGTGGCTGGTGGCATGCAAAGGGTGCCCAGGGGCAAAGTCAAGGGTGTCCGGTGGCATGCCAATGGTGCCCGGGTGCCTCCAAAGGCAAAGCCATGGCTAGCCAAGGTGGCCTGTGGCAAAGCCAAGGTTGCCGGTGGCATGCCAAGGGGGGCCGGGTGCCTCCCAAGGCAAACCTATGGCTAGCCAAGGTTGGCCGGTGGCATGCCAAGGGTGCCCGTTTGCCTCCCAAGACAAAGATATGCTAGCCAAGGTTGGCAGGAGGCAAAGCCAAGGGTGCCTAGTAGCATGCCATGTGTGGCCGATAGTATGCAAGGGTGCCCGAGTGCCTCCCAAAGCAAAGCCAAGGTTAGCCAAGGTTGGCCGATAGCAAAGCCAAGGCAATGCCAACGGTGGTCGGGGGCCTCCCAAGGCAAAGCCATGGCTAGCCAAGGTTGGCGGTGGCAAAGCCAAGGGTGGCCGGTGGTGCCATGGGTGGCGATAGAATGCCATGGGTGCCCGAGGGCGTCTAAAGGTAAAGCCATGGGTAGTTAAAGTTGGCGGTGGCAAAGCCAAGGCAAAGTCAAGGGTGCCCGATGGCATACCACGAGTGGCCGGTGGAATGCCATGGGTGCCCGTGTGCCTCCCAAGGCAAAGTCATGGCTAGCCCAGGTTGGCCGATGGCATGCCAAGGGTGCCTAGGGCCTCCCAAGGCAAAGCCATGGTTAGCCAAGGTTGGCTGGTGGCAAAGCCAAGGGTGCCCTGTGGCATGCCACGGGTGGCCGGTGGCATGCCAAGGGTGCCCGACGGCCTCCCAAGGCAAAGTCATGGCTAGCCAAGGTTGCCGGTGGCAAAGCCAAGGCGATGTCAAGGTGGGCCGGTGCATGCCAAGGGTGCCGGGGGCTCCCAAAGTAAAGTCATGTCTAGCCAAGGTTGGCCGGAGGCAAAGCCAAGGGTGCGCAATGGCACGCCACAGGTGGCCGGGGGCATGCCAAGGCAAAGCTAAGGCTATCCTAGGTTGGCTGGTGGCAAAGACTAGGCAAAGCCAAGGGTGCCTGGTGGCATGCCACGAGCAGCCGGTGGCAAGCCAAGGGTGCCCGGGTGCCTTCCATGGCAAAGCCAGGCTAGCCAAGGTTGGCCAGAGGCAAAGCCAAGGGTGGCGGTGGCATGCCACGGGTGGCTGGTGGCATGCCATGGGTGCCCGGGTGCCTCCCAAGGCAAAGTATAGGCCAGCCAAGGTTGGCTAGTGGCATGGCAAGGGTGCCCGGGGCCCTTCCAAAGCAAAGCCATGGCCAGCCATGATTGCCCGGAGGCAAAGCCAAGAAAAAGCCAAGGGTGCCCGGTCGCATGCCATAGGGGGCCGGTGGCGTGCCAAGGGTGCCTTGGGGCCTCCCAAGGCAAAGCCATGGATAGCCAAGGGTGCCCAAGTGCCTCCCAAGGCAAAGACAACGGTGGTCGGGGGCTCCCAAGACAAAGCCATGGCTAGCCAAGGTTGGCCGGTGGCATGCCAAGGGTGCCTGGGTGCCTCCCAAGGCAAAGCCATGGCTCGCCAAGGTTGGCAGGTGGCAAAGCCAAGGGTGCCCAGTGGCATGCCACAGGTGGTCGGCGAAATGCTATGGGTGCCCGGGGGCCTGCAAAGGCAAAGCCATGGGTAGCCAAGGTTGGCTAGTGCCAAAGTCAAGGCAAAGCCAAGGGTGCCTGGTGGCATGCCCCAGGTGGCCGGTGGAATACCATGGGTGCCCGTGTGCCTCCCAAGGCAAAGCCATGCCTAGCCAAGGGTGCCTGGTGGCATGCCACGAGTGGCCGATGGAATGCCATGGGTGCCCGTGTGCCTCCAAGGCAAAGCCATGCCTAGCCAAGGTTGGCTGGTGGCAAAGCTAAGGCAATGGTAAGGGTGGTCGGGGCCTCGCAAGGCAAGGCCATGGCTAGCCAAGGTTGGCCGGTGGCAAGGCCAATGCGATGCCAAGGGTACCCGGGTGCCTCCCAAGGCAAGGCCATGGCTAGCCAAGATTGGCCAGTTACAAAGCCACTGCGATGTGAAGGGTGGCCGGTGGAATGCCACGGGTGGCCAAGCCTCCCAAGGCATGGCCATGGCTAGCCATGGTTGGCCGGTGGCAAAGCCAATGCGATGCCAAGGGTGCCCAGGTGCCACCCAAGGCAAGGTCATGGCGGGCCAAGGTTGGCCAGTGGCATAGCCAAAGCGATGCCAAGGGTGCCCGGGGGCCTCCCAAGGCAAGCCATGGCTAGCCAAGATTGGCCGGTGGCAAAGCCAAGGGTTGCCGGTGGCATGCCAAGGGTGCCCGGCTGCCTCCCAAGGCAAGGCAGGTGGCTAGCCAAGATTGGTGGTGGCAAAGCCAAGGGTTGCCGGTGGCATGCCAAGGGTGCCCGGCTGCCTCCCAAGGCAAGGCCCTGGCTAGCCAAGGTTGGTCGGTGGCAAAGCCTAGGCAATGCCCTTGGGTGCCCGTTGGGAATGCCAAGGGTGGCTGGTGGCAAAGCCAAGGCGATGCCCAGGGGTGTTCTGTGCCTCGTCAAGGCAATGCCATGGCTTGCCCTGTAACACCCGAAGCCAATTTCAAGAAAAAGAAAAAGAGAAAGAAAAGAAGAAAAATTCTTAAAACCACTTTGGATGGAGTTTTAATTTTATTTAGAGGGAATTTTGAGGTTTTTGGGATGGAATGAAGTGTTTTGGAAGTTTTGGAAGAAGTGAAGTTTTTGTTAAAAAAAATATATATATATTTTTTTATTTGGGTTACTGTAACACCATGCCGCGGCGCGCTGCAGCACGCCAGACGCGATTTTTTGGCTTTTTTCTTGAAATTTTTGTATTTTTAACCCCTCTAAAGACCCCTAAACTCTCTTAAACTCCTAAAACCATAAAACAAAGATTTGGGAGATATTCTAGGGTACCCAATTTTTATCCAAAAATTAATTAGGATTAATTTTGAGGGTAATTTTAATGAAGGGCATTATGGTCTTTTTGGGTTTAAGTGAATATTTTAAGAGTTGGAAGAGCCCTTAGGGCTCATTTTCGCCCAAATAGAGAGGAGAAGAGAGGGAAGTAGAGAAAGAGGAGAAAAGAGGCAAAAAGGTATAAAAAATGCTCCATTCTCAAACCCTTTGGTTTTCTTCAATATTTCAACATGTTTAGCTTCATCTCTTCGTTTTATAACTTTTAATCGGTGTAGATTTTGTATTTGGATGTTATTATATATTGTAGAGAGAGAAAGTGGGTTTACCCTCACCCATGGAATATTTTGCTTGAATCTTGATTATTCTTGTTAAAGTAACCTTAGATGTTGTTTTATTTGAGGATATTTATGTTTTGATGGTTGGATTAAACTTTGAATGAAGTGATTATGGTTGAAATATGAGAGAAATGGGTGAGATGATGTTGAAATGGAATAAGGGCATGTTTGGTTGGAGTTGAAATGGGGAAAACAAAATTAAAGGCATGTTTGGATAGAACCCAAAGATTAGAGAGAAATTAAAGGCATGTTTGGATAAAACCCAAAGATTAGAGAGAAATTAAAGGCATGTTTGGATGAAACCCAAATGTTAGAGAGAAATTAAGGGTATGTTTGGATGAAACCCAAATGTTAGAGAGAAATTAAGGGTATGTTTGGATGAGACCCAAGGGTTAGAGATGGAAGAAAATTGTATTTATACGTTGTAGGGTATAGTTATTGTTTTCGTATGGTGTTTTTAGGGTTTGTCTCTCATGTTGTGTATCTCCCTTGTAGGAGAGGATACCCCAACTACTACAGACCAGGACCTACAGCTTTAGGGCACCCTTGTAAGCTCTTTTTGCAAGGTGAGTGGGAATCTTCCTAATCTTAGTTTATTTCTGCAAATTATGATTTACAATGAACAATGCTCATTTCAAACTCAAATATATGTTGCTACTGAGAACATGGGAAACAGTCTGGCTATGTTATGATTTCGAGTATATACTTACTTGCATAGTTTTCATGAGTTTATGTTATTTTGGTGCCTTAGCATCCAGACCATGATGTCGGCAGCCATCTGAGGCAGGTGGTGGTTCTACTTGTATGACATATATATGTATGTTTATTGTCCCTAATGGAAAGGGACCATGCGCCAAAGACTGTGTTAGTTTGGCCGGGGAGTGGCGACCCTAGCGTGAGCTACATGGTGTAGTAGCGCCTGACATATTTATGTTTTGCCCAATGAGGGCCCATGTTATGTTTTATGATTTCACTGCCCCAAACACCTTCGGTTGTGCACATCCGACCAGAGTATATGTGAATATGAAATACGACCCTTATGATGTTTTCATGATGTTTATGAAAACTTTTATGATTCATGCTTATGCTTTCTTATGTATTATGACTTGGCACAAAAATAATTGGCTTTTATATTGTTGAAACATTTATTGTAATGCCTATTGACATGAAATTATTCAAGAATGTTTATATTGCATAATTAGCTACAAAAACTGACTGTTTCCACTAGGATTAGTTTGATTTCCATTCACTAAGACATTAGTCTCACCCACTAAATTTTTTTCCCTCCTGCAGATGCTGAGTTATTGAGTTAGAACCTTGGTGTTCGTATTTCTCGTATTTTGCACTTTTTAGCACCAGGTTGGGCCAAGCTATTGGAGACTTATTTGGTTTTTGTTTTGTGATATGAGCTATGTATGTTGGGAGATTAATTTATATTTTGGGTAATTGTAACAGATTGTATTGTTTTGAGACCTTGTGGATGATTATAATTTATTTAGTATTATTTGGTGGTTTGAACTTAGCATGATGTTAGATGGTTATTAGAAATGTGATACAGGACTGAATAATGCTTAAGTTATGTGTTGGATGAAATTATGCGAGCTACGTATGTATGGTGAAGTTGATGATTTTAAGCAGGTACTCAGACAAAAGGGCCTTAAGGCCAACTTAGAGGGGTCACAGTATCCGGCATGCTGTCGGATTTTACCCAGCAGTGTGTTGGTTGTTGCCACGCTGCCATGCCCTTGAGTTTATATGTGGTTGGGGTGTGACATGCCCAATCATGGCCGGTGGCGGGGCCGGGGTGATGCCGGGTTGCTTTGCCAATGCAAAAGTCACGGGGTGTCAATGGGGGACGAAGGGCACAGTGGCAAGGCCATGGGCAAAGTCGAGGGGCTGCAAGGCAAGGAAACACCCACGGTTGCCAAGGTAGGGCTTGACCCCAGGCTGCACCTCGAGCCATGTCGAGTCGCGCCTCGGCAGGCTGGGCCGCGCCTCGGTCCATGATGAGGCATGCCTCGGCAAGTTGGGTTGCACTTCGGGCCATGCAGGGCCGCACCTCGGCAGGCAGGGCCGCGCCTCGGGCCATGCAGGGCCGCACCTTGCAGGCAGGGCGCGCCTCGAGCCATGTCAAGTTGTGCCTTGGCAGGCTAGGCCGCCCCTCGGGGCATGCAGGGCCACGCCTCGGTAGGCAGGGCCGCACCTTGGGCATGCAAGGCCACGCCTCAGCAGGCAAGGCCGCGGCCTTGGGATAGGTCGAGTCGCACCTCGGCAGGCAGGGCAGCGCCTCAGGCTAGGTCGAGTCGAGCCTCAGCGGGCAAGGCTGCACCTCGACAGGTAGGGTTGAGCCTCGGTAGGCAAGGCCGTGCCTCAAGCCATGTCGTGTTGCGCCTCGGCAGGCAGGGCTGTGCCTCGAGCCATGCCGAGGTGTGGCTTGACAGGCAGGGCTATGCCTCGAGCAAGGCCCTTGCCCGCCGAGGAGTGGCTCGGTCGGCCTAGGGTGTGCCCCTGCCAGGCTGAGGCACACCTTGGCGGGTTGGCCCGGGGCACCCCCTCTGCTTGGCCCGGGCACGCCGCTGGCTGTCCTAGTGCCCGACACGGCCTCTGCCTCTGCACTTCTCCCTCTCACGGGACATGCCCTCGAGGGTCGACAAGGCTCACACACGGGCGGCGCCAAGGATCGAGGCTCGCATTCCTTTGTGCCAAGTAATACATGGACGGGGGCCGAGGTTCACCAAGCCCCTCCACAGGCCTTTTCTTGGCACCCTCGTGCAAGGAGGAGTTAGGCAAGGTGTTGTGCACTCTGAGACCAGCATTTTGCTATTTTGCACGGCTACTTTCGACCCTCGGCCCAGTCGAGCCCGGGACGAGAGGGGGCTTTTGGGCAAGTAAACGGGCCATTTTCGCGAAAATAGCCACCCAACCACACCTCTAGTGTTTGCCCTCGTAGCTCCTGTCAAGACGAGCGTTTCGACGTGTAGCACGCTCCGAGCGGACTTCCGGATCAAAATTTATGGCCGTTCAAAGATTGCTCGCCCTTTGTTCGATGCCCAAATCTTCGAGCCTCCCCCATTTCTTCACTCCGAAACCGTGAAAGCATGTTCCCCCACATATCCGTGTCCTCCCCAAGTTTCTGAAAGCCTCCCGGCACCATGGCCAGGAGTCCTCAGGGGGGGGGGGTATTCTATCAACCCCATGTCTTTCCATCCAAACCAGACCCCCAACACTCAAATGTGCTCCCCAAGCATCCCCATTCACTCCTAGAATTTTCCCCATTTTCAAATATCTTTCGCTAATTTTTAGCCATTTTTCAGAAAATAAAAAAAAATTCCTAGGTTTTTTTGGCCCAAAAACGCCCAAAACCATTAAAGATAATTTTCCCCCATCATCCCCCTTTTTTCCACAAATTTTCTATTTTTCCCTAGGTCTGGCAGGGGCGCACCGCGACACGCCACAGGAGTCAGGGCCGCGCCTCAAGTCATGCCGCATCGCCCCTCGGCGGGTAAGGCGCACCTCGGGCCGTGCCAAGTAGCACCTAGGTCTGGCAGGGGCGCGCCGTGGCACGCCTCGAGAGTCAGGGTTGCGCCTCAGGCCGTGCCGCATCGCGCCTCGGTGGGCAAGGCCGCGCATCGGGCCGTACCGCGTCGCGCCTCGGCGGGCAAGGCTACACCTTGGGCCGTGCCGAGTCGCACCTCGATCTGGTAGGGCCACGCCGTGGCACACTTCGGGAGTCAGGTCCGCGCCTTGGGTCATGCCGAGTTGTGCCTCGGTGGGCAGGTCCGCGCCTCGAGCGCTGCCAAGGCACACCTTGGTCGGCCTATGGCGCGCCCCTGCCAGGCCAAGGCATGCCTCGGCGAGTTGCCCTTGGGCGCCCCTGCCTTGGCCCAGGCACGCCTCCGGCTATCTGAGCACCCCGGCAAGGCCTCCGCCTCCACACTTCTCCCTCTCATGGGACATGCCCTCGGGGGTCGACCGGGCTCGGGCACAGGTGGAGCCTAGGATCGAGGCTCGCATTCCTTTGTGCCAATGGGGGCCGAGGTTCACCAAGCCCCTGCACGTGCTATTTCTCGGCACCCTCGTTTAAGGAGGAGTTAGCCAAGGTGTTGTGCACTTCGAGACCAGCATTTTGCTATTTTGCACCTCTACTTTCGACCCTCGGCCCATAGGCTTTTGGGCAAGTAAATGGGCCCTTTTCACGAAAATAGCCTCCCAAACCGCCTTTGATGGTTTGCCCTCGTAACCCTTGCTGAGACGAGTGTTTTGACGCGTGGTATGCCCGATTGGACTCCCAGATCAAAAGTTATGACCGTTCAAAGATTGCTTGCCCTTTGCTCAGCGGCCAAATCTTCGAGCCTCCCCCATTTCTTCGCTCCGAAACTGTGCAAGCATGTTCCTCCCACCTATCCGTGTCTTCCCCAAGCTTTCGAAAGCCTCCCGGCACCATGGCGGGAGTGCTCGGGGGGGGGGGGTATTCTATCAACCCCATGTCTTTCCATCCAAACCACACCCCCAGCACTCAAATGTGCTCCCCCAAGCATCCCCATTCACTCCTAGAATTTTTCCCATTTTTAAATATTTTTCGTGAAATAAAAAAAAATTTTCCCCAGCTTTTTCGGCCCCAAAACTCCCAAAACCATCAAAGATAATTTTTCCCCATCTTTCCTCCTTTTACCAGAATTTTTCCGCAATTTTTCCTATTTTTTCCTAATTTTCGCTATTTTTTGATTATTTTTTTTCAAAAATTTGGGAAAAATATTTAGGATGCTTAGAAATTTTTTATTTTTTTTTATGTTGTGGGAGAAAATATTATCTTTCATCTCCAATTGGAAGTTTGGCAAAAAACTATGCCGATTTTAAAAAATCCCATTATGACTCCTCGGCGAAAGTGATATTTCCTCCTGCCACTTGGGAAATGGCTCAAAATGCTATTATAAAGAGGGGGGGTGCTTGCCGGCAGGCTGTGGTAAGCCAAGCCATGGCATGGGGCGCGCCCTTGGGCGCCCCAGCCATGGCAGTGGGCTTGCCATGCTTGCCTTCAAGCATGGCAGCCTGCGCCCACAGGTGGCCTGGGGCGCAGCGGCGACGGCCGGCGGCCCACCACCGCCGGCGGTGGCTGCTAATGGCCGGAAATTTTTTTTTCATGGGCTTGTTCTTGGGAATGTGGGCATCGCTTGGCCATGGGTTGGGCACTCGATGGGGGCTTCCTCTGGCCTTGGCAAGCCAATGCCACGGGCGGCCACGAGCGCTCCTAGGCTTGGTCGTGGGCATGTCGTGCTTGACCTCGAGCATGACAAGGCGCCCACAGCCCGCTTGGGGCGCGGTCTCCTTGTGGCCATTGCTTGGCCGTTGGCTTGGGCACTCGGTGTGGGTTTCTTTGGGCCCTCACCAAGTCAATGCCACAAGTGGCCATGGGCGCCCCCGGCATGGGCATGGGCATGCTGTGCTTGACGTTGGGCATGGCAAGGCGCCATGGCCTGTTTGGGGCGTGGCCTCCCCGTGGTCATTGCTTGGCCGGTGGCTTAGGCACTCAGTGTGGGCTTTCTTGCGGGCCTCTTCAAGCCAATGCCATGGGCACCCCTAGGCAGGGTCGTGGGCATGCTGTGCTTGACTTGAGGCATGGCCCATGGCCTGTTTGGGGCGTGGCCTCCCCGTGGTCATTGCTTGGCCGGTGGCTTAGGCACTCGGTGTGGGCTTTCTTGCGGGCCTCTTCAAGCCAATGCCATGGGCGCCCCTAGGCAGGGTCGTGGGCATGCTGTGCTTGACTTGAGGCATGGCAAGGTGCCTCCGGCCGGCTTGGGGCGTGGTCTCCTCGTGGCCGTTGCTTGGCCGGTGGCTTGGGCACTCGGTGTGGGCTTTTACCGGGCCTCGCCAAGCCAATGCCACGGGTGGCATGGGCGCCCTCGGGCATGGTTGTGGGCATGTCGTTCTTGTTTGCAGGCATGGCAAGGCGCCATGACTTGCCCGGGGTGCGGGCTCCTCGTGGCCATTGCTTGGCCGGTGGCTTAGGCACTCAATGTGGGCTTCTCCCGGGTCTTGCCGGGCCAATGCCATGGGCCACCATGGGCACCCCCAGTCGTGGCCGTAGGCATGCCATGCTTGCCTTCAAGCATGGCAAGGTGCCCACAGCCATGCCGGTGCGCGGGTACTCGCGGTCATGGCTTGGCCGAAGGCTTGGGCACTTGATGTGGGCTTGTCCAGGACGATGCACTCTGCCGATTGCTGACCGGATTGGCTTGCGATATGGCGACGTTGTGAGCAACGTGGTGGGCGGCGCATGGTATGCCTCGTGGGTTGTTGGGGGCCGTCCAAGCTTTGTGACGAAGCATTGATGCCGTCAGCATGTGGGCCTCGAAATTGTGTTGGCCTCGGCCAGCATGGGGACAACAGAGTTGCGATGCTGAACCTGAGGTGCGGATGTCTTGCTAGCACATCGTGGCTACTTGTGGGGTGCCTGCTGCGGGTAGGGGGGTGTTGCGGGGGGCTCGCGCCCGTTTGCTCCTCGTGCCTGGTGAGAAGCGAAGGCAATGTCACGAGCTTATCCGGGATGACGCACCTGCACTTTGTCGTGCTTGCTGATCGGACGGGGCCCCAACGTGGCGTTGTTGAAGGCCGGCCATGGGCAGCGATCGGGGGCATGGCAGTGCCAAGTTAGGCAGTGAGGGCGTGCTTGTGGGTTGTTCATCTAAGGCTGGAGGCATCGCAATGCTGGCAGCGTTTGTGGGTTAAAAAAATGGCTGCTCAGGCAACCCCGTGGACCGCCCGGTCAAGGTGTGGCAATGTTGAAGGCTGTGATGCATGGCTTGCAATCTACTTGGGCAATGCTTAGCTCGGCCGGTCGGGCAAGAAGGGCATGGGACTCCTCTGGGTACTTCCGGGCTGTTTGAGCCTTGTGATGATGCATTGATGTCGGGGGCCTTTGTGGGATATTCGGAAATGTTGGCCTTCGGCGTCGTGATGCTGAGCAGGGCGAGGAAGGTGGCTTTGCTTGAACCTTGCTGAGTCTCGTGTTGTTCCCGCCGGGGGGTGCTGTGCCCGCGGTTGCTCCCCATGCCCAGCCGGAGGCAATGCAATGTTAAGGGCTTGTTTGGGACGATGCACGCGTGCCTTAATGCGCCTGCTGATCGGACGGGCCCTTGATGCAGTGTTGCCAAAGGCCGGCCATGGGCAGCGACCGGGGGCACGGGAGTGCCGAGTTGGGCAGTGACGGGCGTGCTTGTGGGTTGTTCATCTAAGGCTGGAGGCATCGCAACACTGGCGGTGTTTGTGGATGGAAAAATGGGCTGCTAAGGCAACCCCGTGGACCGCCCGGTTAAGGTGTGGCGATGCCGATGGCCGTGATGCACGGCTTGCAATCTGCTTGGGCAATGCTTAGCTTAACCGGTCAGGCGGGAAGGGCGGGGGACTCCTCGTGGGTTCTTACAGGCTATTTGAGCCTTGTGACAACGCATCGATGCCGGTGGCCTGTGTGGGATATTCGAAAATGTTGGCCTTCGGCGTCGCGATGCTGAGCAGGGTGAGGATGGTGGCCTGTCTTGAACCTCATTGAGGCCCGTGTCCTTCCCGTTCGAGGGGTTGGCGTGCCCATGGTCGCTCCCCATGCCCGCCCAAAGGCAATGCATTGTCGGGGCTTGTTCGGGACGATGTACGTGGGCTTTGGTGTGCCTACTGATCGGACGGGCCCTTGACGTGGCGTTGCCGAAGGCCGGTTATAGGCAGCGACGGGGGGCATGCAGGGGCCGAGGTGGGCAGTGACGGGCATGCTTGTGGGTTGTTCATCTATGGCTGAGGGCATCACAACGTTGGCGGCATTTGTGGGTGGAAAAGCAGTCTGCTAGGGCAACCCCGTGGACTGTCTGATCAAGGTGTGGCGATACCGAAGGCCATGATGCACGACTTG
>CAJVSB020000884.1:0-45000 GCA_911865555.2 Thlaspi arvense | reverse complement strand
AACACATAATCTCTATACAAAGCTAAAGAGTTTAAACTAATATCCTTTGATACAAAACAAATTATATAAACTACACTTCCACAAAGTTTGATATAATCATCCTTTAACTGGCACCTTCTTTATCCATCACTTGGGTCTATTGCATGTACAATCTACTGTTAGGTTTTAGGGAGCGAAAACAAGGAAAAGAAATGAATTTTGATAGTCTAGTGAGCAAATAGGATACAGAATAATAAAATTTAACATTAATTATCTAATTGTTGGATGAAATTATTAATCCTTGCCTTTATTATTGAAGATTATAGGAGATTCCAGCTAAACAATCAAGCATTAATTGGGTTGATTGTGATTGATATCAATTTTTGGAGTTATTCTGATATATATTATTTTTAGGATTTTCTTTCCCGATTAGCATTTCGTATTACTTTTAGGATTTTCTTTCCCAATTAGCATTCCTATAAATTAGCGAGGATTGATTGCCTTTAATTTACTAGCTATGTAAATATAGAAGCAATTCTTATTTTGTGCTACTAGATTTAGGTCTTGAAATCATGGATGGAGATGCTCTCCTCTTGTATATATTTTGTCATTTTATTGTAATAAGATGTAGAGAAATTCATTCTCTGAACCTTTATAGTATCAAAGCAAGCTCTCAAACACTTAAAAATAAAATAAAATAAAATTCCTTCTAAGGCTTCCAAACCTAGCAGCAAAAAAAAAAAAAAAAAAAAAAAAAAAAAAAAAAGAAAAATCCTGCTATGGCTTCCAAAACTAGCAGCTCCTCCAATGTCACCTTGCTGTAGAGGACGTTGTCTCTCAACCCCATATAAACTTTGAGAATTCTGTCATTCCCATCACTGGACACAAAATGGAAAAACCATCTTCTGTGGTCTCAATCTATTCTTGTGTTCATTAGTGGTAATGGGAAGGATGATTGCCTTATCGAAATAGAGGAACCTCTTTCCAAGTCTGATCCTAAATACAAGCAGTGGAAATCTGAAATCACTTAATTATGTCTTGGTTGATCAACACCCTGAACCTTGAAATTGGCCAGAATTTTATGTTTAATTCAATTGCAAAGGAGATCTAGGACAGTGTCAAAGAATCATACTCCAACAATGAGAATGCATATGAACTTTTGAGATCAAAGGTATTCTTAACAATCTCCAACAAGGTGAAGTGACTGTACCCTAGTATGACAATGTTCTTACCTGGTATTGGTATCAACTTGATATATGTGAAACCATTATTTGGGATTGCCAGGAAGATAAAGAGAAATATATCAAATTGTGGAGAAAGAGAGAGCATTTAAATTTTTACAAGGTTTCAACAGAGATGTTGATGAAGTACAAGAAAGGATTCTTTATGGAGAAAGAGAGAATTTTAAAATTTTTATAAGGTTTCAATAGAGATGTTGATGAAGTACAAGAAGGGATTCTTCGAACCAAGACCTTGTCATCTCTCCAAGGTACTGTACAAGTTAGAAGAGCAGGAAGCAGAAGAAAAATTATGATAGGAAATCAAGGATCTATCAACAGGGCTGCCTTTGTAGTTCATGGCAACCCCAGTTAGGGAGGTGATAGTAGCCCACTAAAGGGAGACCACGGTGTGATTTCTGTTGACATCCTACACACAAAGGAGACATGCTGGAAAATTCACGGAAAACTAGTTGATTGGAAACCAAATAAGCCATAGTCTAATTGGGATAGTTGTGGCTACAATGTTGTCATAGAATATAAGTCAACCACTGAGACTACACTCTTTAACAAAGAGCAACTAGAACTCCTCTAGAAAATGATTAACTAAACCAACACCTCTATTATTGGACCCGGATCAGCAATTGAAAAAGCTATTTTTGCAACCATGCTAAATAGCAAAGTTGAAATAAGGGAATGCTTGGGTGATTGACTCAGGTGCCACAGATCATGACTGGTGATGCCTCTTTATTTTATTCCTATTTGCATTGCTATAGAAATTATAAAATGAGGATTGCAGATAGGTCTTTATCGACTGTTGCTGGCATTGGTTCAATTATTGTTTCTGAATATTTAACCCTTGAACTTGTCCTCTTTGTTCCCTAAGAAAATTTAGAAAGGAGAGAAAAGATTCAATTGATTATTAAAATGAAAATTACACATATATATACAAGATAATATGGGCCTATAGGCCTCTTGGGTTATGGACCTATAGACCTACAAAATTAATCTATTATGTATAGGATTATAGTCTACTATGTACAAGTTTATAGAGAAAGGAGTACTTTTAACACTCCCCCTCAAGTTGGAGTATATAAATTATATGAACCAAGCTTGTTACAAATATAATCAATTCGAGGACTCGGGAGAGACTTTGTAAAAATATCTGCTAGTTAGTCATTAGAATTGACAAAACTAGTAGTAATACATCCAGACAAAATTTTCTCTTGAATAAAATGACAATCAATCTCAATATGATTGGTCCTCTCATGAAATACTGGATTAGAGGTTATATGAAGAGCAGCTTGATTATCACAAATCAACTTTATTTGCCCAATTCTCCAAACTTTGGTTCTTGAAAAAGCTGTTTCAACTATATGAGCTCACACGTTGCCAATGTCATAGCACAATATTCAACTTTTACAGTAAACCTGGCAACTACAGTTTGTTTCTTACTCTTCCAAGACATTAGATTGTCTCCAATAAAAGCACAATATCTTGAAGTAGATTGTCCATTTAAGAGGGAACCCTAATTTGCATCTGAATACCCAATTATTTGAGAATGCCCTTTGTCTTCATAAAACAATCCCTGTCCTGGTACTCCTTTAACGTATTTTAAAATCCGAAGTGTAGCATTCCAATGACTATCACATGGAGATTGGAGGAATTGACTTACCACACTCACTGCAAAGAATATATCTAATCGAGTGATAGTAAGATAGTTAAGCTTACCAACTAGGTGTTAATGTCATCCGGGATCTTTAAGAGGCTTCCCCTATTTCGGTAGAAGTTTAATATTCAGATCCATAGGTGTAATAATAGGATTACAGTCAAACAAGCCAGAGCCAGCTTATTGATGAATATCTAAGGCATACTTTCTTTGAGAAATTGCAACTCTTGTACTAGACTGAGCTACTTCAATTCTCAAAAAATACTTAAGTTTCCCTAGATCTTTAGTTTGAAAATGATTGAAGAGATGTTTTAAATGAAGAATGCCAACCTGATCATCTGTAGTAATGACAATATCATATACATACACCAAGAGATAAATGCATTTGCCATGTGGTGTATGGCAACAAAAAATAGAATGATTAGATTTACTTCTATTCATTCCAAATTCTTGAAGAACAGTACTAAAACGGCCAAACCAAACTTGTGGAGACTGCTTTAAGCTATAAAGGGAACGTCGAAGCTTGCAAACTAGACTAGACTCCCCTCGAGCAACAAAGCCTAGCGGTTGCTCCATATAAATCTCTTCTTTCAAATCACCATGAAGAAAGATATTTTTAATGTCAAGTTGATAAAAAGTCCAACAACGCATGGCTGCGAGAGAGAAATAGACGGACTGAAGTCATCTTGGCCATAGGATAGAAGGCATCAGTATAGTCCAAATCATAGATTTGGGAATAGCCTTTAGCAACTAAACGAGCCTTGAGACGATCAATGTTGTCATCAAGACTAATTTTCACTGTATAAACCCATTCACAACCAATAGTAGTCTTGCTAGGAGATTAAGGAATCAAATCCCAAGTACCATTAGAATGTAATGCATTCATTTCATCAATCATTGCTTGCCACCACCCAGGATGAGAAAGAGCCTCACCAACTATTTTGGGAACATAAACAGAAGACAAGGAAGACACAAAAGAATAATAGGATGGTGATAGACGATGATAACTCAAAAAGGTATACATAAGATAAGGGTTATGAGTAGAACATATACCTTTTTGAAAGGCAATTGGCAATGACTCTTCAGAAAGCAATGATTCTCCAAATGATGGATCTATGGTAGGAAAAGATGTTGATACAAGAGGTGAGTCATCTGCAACATCAACAGTACTTGCAGAAGAGTTATGTGGACGACGACGATGACTATAAACTTGGAGAGGACGAACATGAAGTTTAGAAGTGGAATGAGTAGGTGCTAAGGAATTAGAGGACACAAAAGGAGGACCCAAATATGGAATAGGAAGGATTTGAGAAATGGTAGAATGTTGCTCAAAGTAGCAAAGAATGGGGATGACTCAAAGAATGTGACATTAGCCGAAATGTAAAACTTACGAATATAGGGAGAACAGCGCTTTTAACCTTTCTAAAAGTGAGAATAACCTAAAAAGATACACTTGATAGACTTAGCAGAGAGTTTGTCTCGCCTCGGTGTCAAGTCATGGACAAAAAAAAATGCAACCAAAGATTCAAGGAGGAAGGTGATAAGGAGGCTGATGTGGAAACAAGATAGAATGAAGAAGTTGGTGCTGTAAAACAGAAGAAGGCATACGATTAATCAAATAACAATTAGTAAGAACTGCATTAACCCAAAAATGTAAAGGAACCTTGTGATGAAGGAGAAGAGTACAGGTTGTCTTGATGAGATGACGATTTTTACATTCTGCAATATCATTTTGTTGAGGTGTATGAGCACATGAGGATTGATGTGGGATGCCATGAGACGGCATAAAGGTGGCAAATGATTTAGAAAAATACTCACAAGCATTATCACTGCGCAACACCTTAATAGAAATCTTTAATTGATTTTGAATTTTAGCACAAAACTCTGAAAAATGGAAAATAATTCTAAACGATTTTTCATTAAAAATAACTAAGTACATCGAGAGTAGTCATTAATAAAAGTAACAAAATATTGAAATCCCAAAATAGAAGAAACACGACTAGGGCCCCAAACATCACTATGAACTAAATCAAAAGGAGACTTGGCCCTATTATCGACACACTTTGAAAAAGAAATACACGACTATTTTTCTCATTGACATGACTCACAATCTAACGAAGACAACCGAGACAGATTAGGAACTATCTGTTGTAATTTGGAAAGACTGAGATGACCCAAACGGTTGTGAAAAAGATTTGAAGTATTAACAGAAATGCAGGCAATAGAAAAAGGTTGCTGATAAATCCAATTTACATTATACTTTTGTGTTCAATTTTATTAGATTTATCAAGTATTTTTCACTGCTTTAAGCTAAAATGGGATACAAAATGCCTAAATTCTTTTGATTTCTTTATTCTCCCTTAATTTGAGTGAAATTAATAGTTTTTAGTAAAATTGAGCTTTATTGAAAATTTTTGTGTTGAATCTCGAGTTTTCTCACTTTGGTCAATTTGGGCTTCAATAGGTCAAAATGCAATGTGGATTATGAAAACTAGCTTCAAGGCTTTAATCTATTCCAATCCAACTTAACAAAGTTGCATGAGGTGATTTTGGATAAATTCAAGGAAATTTGTTGCTTGAGATGAAGTGAAGTCAAGTTTTCAACTTTTCAAGTGAAAACTAGGTTATTGGAGGGTCAAATAAAAAAATGAGGTTTGGAGACCAAGCCTGAAACTTTTATAGAGTTCATTGTAGCTTAACAAATTTTTTAGGAAGGGTTTTGGGTCAATCCAAGCTTAATTGGAGCCTAATTTCAACGAAATGTCATTTTTGAGGTGCAAGTGGAGTTGCAACAACAGTAACCCGGAGAAAAGTCTTCATAACTGGAGCTAGGAAACTCAGATTGAGGCAATTCAAGAAGTTTTGAAAATGCATGAAAATGATCTACAATTTTTATGTTTTGACCTCAGTCTAGTTCAGCCCAGAAGGCCCTCAAAAATTAGCCAAAATGCAGCAGCAGCAGTGCAGCATCAGTGCAGCAGCAGCAGCAGTTTTACTGCTTGCTGCTGTTTTGAAGAAAATGTCATAACTCTGGCTACAAAATTCGGATTGAGGTAATTCTTGAGGCATTGTAAAGCTAAGAGAGAAAGTTAAAATTTTCATGCTTTGATCTCAATCCAGTTCTGTACATAAGTTACTCAAAATTGAAGGACAAAAGTTGGCAGCTTGCAAGAGTAGCAGCAGATTTTAGAAGAATGCAGCTTGGAGAAGAAAATCCATACCTTGAGCTACAAAATTGGGATTGGGATGATTCAAGATGTTTTGGAAAGCTGAAAAATAGTTCTACAATTTTCATGTTTAATCCTTGATCAAACTCAGAATATAGAATGCTCGAAAATTCAGGAACAACTTCATCAGTACTGAAGCAGCAGCAGCAGTTTTACTGCTTGCTGCTGTTTTGGAGAAAGAATCACAACCTGAGATAGAAAATTCAGATTGATCTGATTCAAGACTCGTTGGAAAGATAAGAAGAAAAGCTATAATTTTCATGTTTGGGGCTCAACTTAATTCAGAATGTAAGCTGCCCAAATATCAGATAAAAGCCTCATCCTATGCTTAATTTTCAGTTCTGCAGAATTTCACTCCATGGTCCAGTTCAGTTGTAGAAAAAACATCATAACTTGAGGTAGAAAATTCAGATCAAGATGATTTAAGATGTTTTGGAAACCTCAGGAAAGCTCCACAACTTTCATGTTTTTCTCAAAATCTAATTTAGCATAGAAAGGGCTCAAAATTTAGCAAACAGTTGCAGCAGTCAGAGCAGTTATGCAGATTTTTAACAGCTGCGTGTTGGAAGAAAAAAATTCATAACTTGAGCTAAAAAATTTTGATTGTGATGATTCAAAAGGCATTAGAAAGATAAGAACGAATTCTACAACTTTTATGTTTTGGCCTCCGTCCAATTCAGCCTGTAAGATGTCCGAAATTTTGGAAGAAGCAAACAGACTTGCAGATTCAGCAGCAACAGCAACATCAGAGTTTGCAGATCCAAATCCAAACACTCATGACCCGTATGGAGGATCCAGACCCACGCCCATAACCCTAATTTGGGATCCAACTGAGTTGCAATTCTTGCAACAATGCATGACCATTGGAATTCAAAGCCAACCAGCTGAACCACTCCATTCCATCAAAAACCAACAGGATTGATGATGGTTTTGGAAGGGTTGCTGCTGTCTAGGCATGGGCTGAGCATGGGCTGTGCAGAGGATGGTAGGAGTGGGTGAGAAAGCAATTATTCAGCCAGAGAGGAGGTTTGCTCGGAGTTTTTCTATCTGCCACGAAATTACAGCAGAGGGGGGAATACGAGGGAGACAGCAGGAGGTTTTTTCCAGCAGCAGGTTACAGCTTGAGGGAGGAAGTTTTGGGAGCTGGTTCTAGAGCTGGAGAGGCATGAAATACAGCTAAAGAGAGGCACGAAATTACAGTAGAAGAGAGGTTCTGCAACCAACAAGAAAAGGCACGAAATTGAAGGGGGAGGAGGGAGTTTCTCTCTACAGATTTCTTCATCTGATGAGTTCTTTTCTTTGCTTTCATTGTCTAAACATTTTCTAGTCTTCTATCAGCTGTAATATGTATGAACTCATGATGTATGCTAAATTTGTTGCTACATTTTTGAAGAACATCATGGGGTGATTATCTTTGTTGGGGAAATGATGTAGCTATACCACCTCATTTTGCTTGATAATATGCATTGAAATTGTTGATTATAGGGTTTCTGCAAATTTTTTTCAGATTTGAGCTTAATCTTGTTTGCATAAAATTAGAGTTTTAGTTTAGTTTGGTTTGGTAAGAGGGGCTAAATGAAATTTCAGATTTGTTGCAAACAGTTTCTAAAACAAATTTGTAGAAAAAAGCTGAATTAATGAGATCAAATTTTGCTAATCTTAATGCTATTCCTTTATAATTGGTATTTTCAACCTTGTTATTGTCCGGTAGGAGTGGCTAGGTGAGATTTATTGATTTTAATTGAATTGAATTTTGAATATAATGTTCAATTACGAGTCAATGCATTGTTTGACACAGTTAAGATTGGGTAGTTCGGTAGAATGCCTAATTTCTATTGTGTGGCCTGTTTAAGTAGTCCGGTAGGATGCTTAACCAAAAAGGATTTCACTAATCTTAATGAATTTTGGAATTAAGTAAATTAGGCGAGGCTCGGTAGAGACCGTCGAAGATATTCACTGTCAAGATAGATTAGCCGATCTGGTAGGAAGGTTAATAGTTTTGGAAATCTTGCCATCTCATATATTTTAGCAACCCTAGATTCTATTTTAATTCATAATATCAAGCAAAATTAAGGTGGTATTGGCGAAATCATCTTCCCCAACGGTGTCTCTCGCATATTTTCACTTATATCTCTCTCTTGCATAATCTCTTAATTTCCCTCACTAGTTAGAAATTTTATTTTCTATTTTTATTAAAATTTTGCAAACTCACTTTTCTCTCAATTAACACCTAAGTTAGGTCAAAATTTTCAAATTAATCAAAATCAGTCCTCGTGGGATCGACACTCTACTTCATCAGTTTATTACTTGTAACGATTGGTGCACTTGCCAAATTAGGTGTGCTAGGCGCACAACAGTTGCTGAGTAAGATAATAAAGTCCATTTGACTCATGTACTGTGCCAATTATTTGTCTCGTACCTTGGTCCTGTATCAAAGCAGAATCATCAAGAAAAGAAACAATGCACTTAGAACGATAGTCATGAGTGAGTTTACTAACAGGAATAAGATTAAATGAACATTCAAGAACAAAGGGAACAGAATCAAGAGAAATATTTAGAAGAGGGTGGACTTGACCAATGCCTTTGGTTGTTGTTTTGAGCCATTAGCAAGAGTAATATGTGGAAGAGGAGTAGAAGAAGAAAGATGAGTAAAAAGTTGTTTATTACCAAATATATGATTAGAGGCACCTGAATCAATGATCTAAGATCCGTGAGAGGATGACCTTGTGAGGCAAGCAACAGGATTAATAAATTGGGCAATAGAAGTGACGACTAAAAGTAACTGCTTACTCATTTTGAACTCGAGTTAATCATCCAAAGTTGATCCAGTCAAGAGAAGTGATGAGGATGATTGTCCTTCTGTTGTGTCAAGCGGAGCATCTGAAGGATCTGATTGAACAACATTTGTACTTCTAGTGGGCCAACCATGCAATTTGTGACATTGTTCTCGAGTGTGGCCTCCACTTGTGACAATAACTGCATTTAGGATGATTATTACGACCACCATGTCCTCCTCCTTCTTGTGTTTCCCTAAGAGTTATTTTCAATGCTTATACTGAATGATTAACTAGAGGAATACCAAAAAGGGATGTCAAACTTGATACTCAAAGAAGCCAAGTAGTGAGATTGTCAAGAGTAGGCATAGTATGACAAGCAAGAATCTAATCCCGAACTGAAGCAAGATTAGGTTGAAGAGTTGTGAGACCCAGTACCATGATAAGCTTATCTTTTTGAGCTAATTGTTTTGTTGTAGTACCAGTAATAGGCAAAAGAGAGTGTAGTTCATGTTTGATAGATTCAAGTTTTCCAATAAATGCACTCATATCATTGCCTTGTTTCAAGTGAATCATATCCAAAACAACATTATAAAGGCATTGCACATCATTAGTATAAAGTGATTTAGCTCTTGTCTAAACCTCATGACAAGTCTTATAAGCTTGATAAATACTCAAGATTTTAGAGTCAATTGTGTTCCATAACAGATTGCATAGAAGAGCATTAAGCTTGTTGAAATCAGACTTGTTTGCAGTAGATACATCATCTAGGTTAGTAGTTAAATGATCTTCATAACCTTGACCAGAAAACCACATTTTAGCATATCTGGACTAGGAAAGATAATTTACATCCCCAAAAACTTATTTGATGTAATCATTGGTGAATGTGTAATTGAATGTGAGAATGTACTAACTTGAGGTACTGATATAACCTTAGATATTAAAGAATTTGACGTTGAACTAGTGGACATTGTAATCTTGAACTATAAACATGAAGCAGCAAGAAGAATCTGGTAGACAGAATACCAAACTGCTGTAGGGACCAGAAGATCAGCCAAAGGATCGAGCAAAAGGGTTGGCTAGAAACCCTATTTCTGTTGGCGACAATCTTTGGCAAAACAGTAGGGCAAGCGACAGCCTTGGGTGAGCTCGTTGAGAGGTGCGAAGTTGATCTGCAAAGTTGTGATCTATGAAGGTGACGCAAGTGATGCATGACAGGCCTAGGTGAGCTCGTTGGGAGGCACAAAATTGATTTGTGAAGTCAAGATCTGAAGCAAGAGGGTCGGTGACAGGCTCAGTAGAAGGAGCGAGGCATGCGACAGATCTAAATGATGCAAGCAACGAAGTTGGCGAGATCTGAAGATGACGTTAGTGACGAGATCTACTTCTCCAACAGGCTTAGGTGAAGGTGCGACTTACCTCGACGGGATTGATCAGAGTGGAACGCTGGCCGACGGAGAGAGAGGAAGAGAGCTGTGCCTAGGGTTAGGGTTTCTGTTTCAATTTTTTTTTTTTTAAGACTTCTCTCCCTTGGCTCTAATACCATGAGAAAATTAGAAAGGAGAGAAAAGATTCAATTGATTATTAAAATGAAAATTACACACTTATATACAAGATAATATGGGCCTATAGGCCTCTTGGGCTATGAACCTATAGACTTAGAGAATTAATCTGTTATGTACAAAACTATAATCTACCATGTACAAGACTATAGAGAAAGGAGTACTGCTAACATTCCCAATTTGTCATGCAACTTGTTAGGTATCAGTAAACTCACCAAAGGCCATCAATGTGAATACCCATTTATATCCAATAGAGCTTTTGTTTGCAGGAAGAGAAACAATTTTCCAAGTTTGATTCTTTTCAAGGGCTTTCATTTCTTCAAAAATATCTTAGTAGAAGAAATATAAGTTTAATCTTTTCCAGACTAAGGACTAGTGGAGACTTAAATGCTTTCTTAGTGTCGAAGTAGCTTAGTCTAAGATTGGTATTGCTATTTCATGAAGGAAGCATGTTTTGGATATATTGGAGGAGATTGGTATCTTGAACTATGAACTTGTTGACAATCATATGGATTCAAACAGCCAATTATTATTAGTTTAACGAGTCTTGTTCAAATCCTAGCAGGTATTGGAAGCTTGTTGGGAAACTAAATTACCTCATCATTAGTAGAATTGACATTTCTTTATTAATGAGTGTAATAAGTCAGTTTATTCAGTCTCCACAAACTAATTTTTGGGATGTGGTTATTCAAAATCTAAGGTTTATTCAGAACTTTCTAGTCCAAGGGTTATTTTATGTAGATAAAGGAGATACTTAAATTGTAGGGTATTTTGATGCAAACTAGGTTGGTTCAACTGTTGATTGGCGGTTTACTTTGGGATACTATGTATTTGTTGGTGGGAGTCATGTGTCATGAAAGATCAAGAAGCCAAATGTTGTTCCACAATTTAGTACAGAAGCTAAATATCAATCTATGGTAGCAGCTAATTGTGTACTAATATAGTTAAAACAATTGATTCAAGAATTGAAGTTTGCAAGTGTTAAATAGATGAAACTGTATTAGGATAATCAAGTCACTTTACACAGTCTTAAATCTTGCTTTTCATGAAAGGATTAAACATATAGAGATTAATTGTTATTTTGTTTAAGAAAAAGTACTTTCTAAGGAAATGATTATGGAGTTTGTCAACTCAAGTGATCAATTGACTGTTGTCTTTATAAAGTCTTTCCAAGGTCCAAGAAGTCACTATATTTGTGGCAAGCTTGGTGCATATAATTTATATGTTCCAGCTTGAGAGGGAGTGTTGAGATTATGTGATATCTCATCCTCACAATCAGCAATTGTAGAGATAATATTTCCATACTTAGTTGATTTGTTTTTAGTAATTAGAAGATTTTATTTGTTTCCTTTTATGTAATTCTTTGAATTATATATATATATATATTATCAACTGCTAAGAACTTAATTGTTAAGCATTATCCATTAATTCTTGTTTTCAAATATCACAAGAGACATCATTGTCCAAGTAGAGTTAGATCTGTCTTGCTAGCACTACCAAATCATCTTCCCCTAAGTTACATCTTGAAATTCACAATGAGGTGAAGAGAATTTAGCATTGTTATGTGAATCTTGGTAAGTTTGTTGACAAACAAAAGGTTGCATGAAAGTTGAGGAAGATGTAAAACAAAGTCTAGAGTTAAGGGGTCTGAGAGGGTAATACAAATTTCAGAATGACTAGGATAAGGAGTATAAGTGGAAAATAAAGGTGAGAGGCCAATCATGTAATCACTAGCACTTGAATCTATTATTCCAAAGTGAGGAATCATATATAAGATGTAAGGTAGTGGGAATGTGACTTTTGATGGCAAGAGAGCATGCAAGAGAGGAATTAGGGACAGTCTTGGATTTGCCTAGGAGATTAGACAAATACGTCCTTACTGAATAGGGTTGTCTCTGATTCAGAACTGTCAATCTAACTGTGCATAGTGGTTTATAATCCACGTCCTTCGTCATGCTTAGAATTCTCCCCACTTGAAGATTTTCCATTTGGCTTTCAGCATCTCTCTGGTGTGTTGGGGTTTGTTGCAATCATCACACTACTGTCATTTTCACTTCCTCTCTTTTTATTTCTAGCAAAATTAGATGGAGTAACAATTTCATTGTTGACTAGTGTCGAGATCCCTAATGCTCTTCCCATAATCAATTGCCTTTTCACCTAAAAGTTCCCTTTGACCTTTTGCTCTTCTAACGAGAATGAATGCTTTTAAAAGGTCTAGGGACAGTTTTTGTTCAAAACACACCTCTTCATATTCAAAGTTGAGTCCAAGGAGAAATCAGAACACTCTCTTGCTCAACCATTGTATTCAACTTTGTTGTACCTACAACCTATAGCAAATTCCATCTTCACATTTTGATAGATATTAAGTTCAGTAAAGATCGCTTGAAATTTGTTATAATACTTTATAACCCTGGAACTTTCCTGTTTTGTGTTCGGAATTTGCCTATTAATCTGAAATTAGGGCTGTCAATTGGTTGAATTCAGATCGGATCATGATAGATCCGTTTCCGAATCCGAAAATCGTGTATTATAACCAAATCCGACCCGATATCCGATTGGATCTGTAATAACCATTACCATATTCGAATTCGAAAAAAATTCGATATCTAAAAAAATAATTTGAATTCGAATAAAGAAAATTTTAAAACTAAAACAAAAAATACTTTAAAAAATATAATGAATTGATAAATAATATTGAGTTTAAAATTATTGATGCAATATAATTACATTTTAATCCACCACAAACTTTCATTTGGAGGTGGTTTTCTAATAGTAGCCTTTCCCCTCAAACTAAGAGTGATTTTGTATAACATTTTAGGAGCTGTTTGGATTTCTTCTTTTCTCCAAAATTCAGTTTTTATATGAAATAAAAATATTATATTTGAAAATTCTCATTATTTTAATGGTTATTTTTATAATATATAATGAAAAAGTGTAAATGCTATTTCAAAATTTCTTTTTTTATATTAACTAAGACTGTTGTATAACTAAAAAAAAGTAAATTTTTGAGGTAAATTTAATGTAAAAATTATATTAAATATTATGCCATTTATCCACACAAAGGTTAATGACAAAAAATAAAAGAAATATCCGACAAATGAAGCATGTAATTAGTATACTTTGTAGAAATTAATATTAGAAAATCTGAATAATTAAAAGTAATGATAAGTTATTCAATCAAAAAAAATTTGGAACAAAAATAAAGGAACCAGAAATATTAAGATTAATTATATTATATAAATTATTTATTTCTATTTAAAACATTTTGCCTAATAAAGTTTGTTTAATTTTATAAACTAAATTGTGACGCACCTTATTTACTTTTTCTAAAATTCATCTATTTATAAACACAATAATAGTTGTGTGTGTACATATTGTGTGTGTGTGTGTGTGTGTATATAATATAGTATCCATATATGACATGTTATATTATATATATATATATATTATAATCGGATTCGGATCTTTAACGGATTGGATCAGGTGAGATCCATATTCGCTCAATTTATTTCAGATTACGGATTTTATTAATCAAATTATATCAATCAAATTTTTTATCAGTTAAAGATCTCAAATAATCGGATCGGATTCGGATTAAAATATGTTCTATTGACAGCCCAATCTAAAATATTTGAGAAGTAATACCTAATTTTGAATAGCTTTTATTAATTGCCATCTAAATATCTTTAGCAGTCCGGTAGTAACAAACATACCTTGTTTATTTTAGGTTGTATAGAATGTAGAAGCCAAGACATTATGGTGGCAAATCTCAATCTCTCAGGCTTGTAAGACTTATGATCCTTTGGTGGAGGATTTGTAGTACACTTCACATATTAGAATTTTCCTTAACTCATCAAAAATATTTTGACTGATTGAGACCATTTCATAAATTTTTTCCATTCAATTTTACAGTTGAAATCTGAAAATGATGATTTTCTATTGGAGTAGATGTGCCTTCTTTTGCTACTGTCATCACAAATAGGTAAGTAAAGAAGCAATAATAGGTCGAACAAGCTGAAAACTTGATACTTCAGATGAATCACGTAGAAGCCCAAATTGATTCACTTAGAAATCAGATCATAATTCTAATAGGCCTGGAAAGAAACTAGAGGGAATGAAAGTCGTTGAGAAGATGAAGCAAACCAGCAAGGGCAAAGACAGGCTCCGATGAGGCCTCATCCATCTAAGAGTAGCAAAATGAAGGGAGTTTTTTCTGTGGCAAAATTTAAGGAAGATAGCAAGGAAATGAGAGTCATGTATGCTTTGGTTAACAAGATTGTATAGGCTGGCCAGGTCAAAATTTCAGATTAGCACTCTCTTGAAATTCAACAATTATAGAAAGAATTTGCAAAACTGGTTGGTGATAAATTATTGTGAGGATTACTGCCAAAAGAAAACATCCAACATGCCATTGACGTGGTAGTAGGAGGAAGCTTATTGAGTTTACCAGCCTATAGGATGCCACCTACACAATGAAAGGAGGTGCAAAAACAGGTGGAGTTGTTGAATAAATGTGAAAGCAAAAGTTCATGTGCTTGTCTAGCTTTGCTTGCTTTGAAGAATAACAATACTTGGAGAATGTGTGGGTAGTCGAGCTATCAATAAAAAATCATAATTGATTATTATTTCCCTATTCCTCGATTGAAAGAAATGCTTGACGAATTGGCTGGTGCAAAAGTGTTTTAAAGATTCATTTAAGAAGTGGTTATCGTCATATGAGATAGAGGGAAGGAGATGAGTGGAAGACTGCTTTTAAAATATCGGATGGGCTATACGGGTATTTAGTGATGCTCTTTGACCTGTCCAATGCCTTAGCGACATACATGTGAGTCATGATTGAGGTATCGATGCCTTTTTTAAAGTCATTTGTTGTTATTTACTTTTGATGGACTTTTGGTTTAAATCAAGGAAGAACATTTATTTCATTTGTGTAAGGTGTTAGTGATACTTCAAAGTGAGAAGCTCTTTATAAACTCAAACTCAGGTGTTCCTTATTGAGCTATGAAATACCGTTTTTAGATTTTTTTTTTTTTTTGACTCAAGGACTAAAGCCAGATCTTGGAAAAGTATTTGTTATTAAAGAGTGGCGAGTTCCTTAAACAATCAAAGACATTCGAAGTTTCCATGGTCTAGCTTCATTTTATAAGAGATTCATCAAGAATTTTGGCTCTATTATGAGCCCAATTACTGAATGCTTGAAGAGCAATAGCTTTACTTGCACAAAATCTACATAAAAAGCCCTTGAACATATTAAAACTTTTATGAGAGAAGCACCAGTACTTGTGCTGCCAGACTTCAAGATGTTTGTTGTAGAGTGTGATGCATTCCATTTGGGCACTAGGGCAATACTTGGTCAAGCAGGAAAATCAGTGGTATTTTTTAGTGAAAAGTTGTATGATTCTAATCCTAAGTATTCGACTTAATGACCTGGAGTTTTTGCATTAATGCAAGCAATTCAACACTGGGAGCATTACCTAGCTTACTGGGAGTTTTGTTGTTTATTTCGACCACCAAACGTTGTGCTATTTGAGTTCCAAGAAGAAGCTTAGCAAGCATCATGCTAAGTGGAGTTCCTTTCTTGATGCGTTCAACTTTATGCAAAACTAGGGAATCCAATGTGGTGGTTAATGCATTAAGTAGGTGCTTTCTACTCTTGACTATCATGAGCACTCATGTTATAGGTTTTGAGGAAGTGGAAAATTAATGTCAAATTGATCCTTATTTCTATCATGTGGTGGGAAAATTGCCAGGGTTAATTGGTGCAGAAAAAATGCCTTTTTGGTTACATGACATATTTATTTAAAGGCAACATCTATGCATTCCAGAGGGGTTTTTACAAGAGTAGATCATCAAAGAACTCTATGAGAATGGTTTGGGAGGACATTTTGGTTGAGATAAAACCATGGGAATGGTGGCATATCACTATTATTGGCTCAAGATGTTTAAGGATGTGGATATATTAGTGAAGAGGTGTTTCACTTGTCAATTTGGCAGGGGAAACAAATTACAGGGTTATATGCACCATTGCTTGAATCAGAAGCGTCGTGGATCCATAGGACCAGGGACTGTCTTGGGTCTTCTAAAGACATCAAAGGGGCATGACTCTGTTTTTTTTGTGATGGATTGATTTTCAAATATGGCACACTTCATTCCATGCTTTAAAATTGTTGATGCTTCTCATATTGCTAAGCTATTCTTTCATGAAGTGGTAAGACTAGATGGTATTCCTACTTCTATTGTTTCCGATAGGGATGTCAAATTCATGGGGCACTTCTGGAGATCTTTGTGGAGGAAACTTGGAACTCACTTGAAGTATTCTAATGCTTTCCATCCACAAACTGATGGTCAAATAGAAATAGTAAATCAGACCTTGGGAAATTTGTTAAAGTGTCTTGTTAGAAATCATGTAAAGTCTTGGGATATTGTTATACCACAAGTAGAATTTACTTATAACAATTCAGTGAATTGGACCATAAAAAGACTCCATTTGTAGCTGCATATGGTGTAACGTCATAGCATGTGCTTGATTTGTTACCATTACCACCAGAAGCTAGAGTGAGTGATGATGCATTGGCATTTGTTGAGCACATTCAACAAGTTCATAAGGAGGTTAGTGAAGCTTTAAAGACCAATAATGATGCCTATGCAGTTGCTGCAAATCAGCAATTGGACTAAGGAAGAAGAGGATGACACGATTCTTGTGCATTTAAGGCAGAAATGTGTTCCAAAGGGTTCTTATCCCAAACTAAAACTCAGGATGTTTGGGCCATGTGAAGTGCTTAAGAAAATCAACCCTAATGTCTACCTAATAGAGTTACCTCCTGAACTACAGATGAGCCCCATTTTCAATGTAGCTGATTTATACCCTTTTGAGGGATTTGATGGGGAAGTGACTTCTATTGCAGATCAAGCTGGCAGTTTACCCACAGTACAACAATATGTTAATCAGGAAGTTCTTAATGTGAAATAGGTAAAGTCAAAGAGTGGACCCCAATATCAGCAACTTTTAGTTAAATAGTTGGGTAAGCCTGCCATTGAAAGTACTTTGGTGGCAGAAGATAAATTGCAGCGAATTGATCTTGAAATACATGCTAAAGTTTCTAAGGTTTTTGCATTAAACATTGGTTTCCTTTCAAGAGGGAGAGAATGATGCAGGAGCAGTTTGTTTAACCTTTTGTTTTATGTTTTTATTTTATTTTATTTTATTTCAGTCTATTTTATTTTGTATTTAAAGTGTTTTTAATGTAATAAGTGGTCACATGACTTGCAAATATCTTTGCCAAAGCTCTCCAGGGAAATACGACATATTTGATAAGCTGTACTTGATTAAAATTTGCCCTCCCTCTTGAGGAGAAGTGTTAGGGAACAATTTTGATCAGTTAACGGTAAATTAGTGTTTCCCTCACATGTTGTAATATACCCTTGTACACCTTGTCCATATCTACACCGAAGCTGAACCCAGTTAGTTTAAGACACTGAATCTCTCTCCATTCTTCTCCTCTTTTAAATGACATATACTATTAATACTAACATACCCTCATTTGACTTATAAAAAAGACGTCAAACCAGAGTCTGCAGTTTTGCTATTTGTTACATATGTGAATTTTCTTTCTTGTTCCTTGTTTCTGTCATTGCCGTTACAGTTATCAGATGGTCTTTTGCTGCTGAATACTAAGACGTACGCAATCTGGTGACTTTATAGATACTGTGAATTAGTAAATTTAAGTGCACCACGGCAAGTTTTTAACATATTTATGATAATTTGCTTTTTCCCAATTAAAGGATGCATTTAGTGTGGTCAGTTTTGGCAAAGGCTACATCCTTTATTCAGTATTTTGGAGTTATTGCTGCAGTTCTTTCAGTGTAAAACATAGGTTCAGAATGTCTATTACATGTATGCTGCAAGTATTTTAGTGCTGAAAGTTAGGTCCTGTGGGACAGGTGAAGAAAATGATCCTTTATGCAATGGAGCAGGCTGTAAATGATTTGCGGGATTTTAGTGGGTAAGTTATCAAAAATACTTTTTATAAGAAGGTATTTTCTCTCATTTCTGGTTCTCTGAAGTGCTGAATTGCAATATTTGGATGTTAGGTGCACCACATAATGTAGGATTAATGCAACCTTAAAGTAATGTGAAGCTAAATTGATTTTCATCACATGCTAGTAATTATGTTGTCTGTGAATAAATATTTTAAATTACTTTTTTTTAACTGTAATAATATTCAAATTCTAAATAAACTTAGATTGAATGAAAAACATTCATCTATCGCACGGGATTAATGTAATTAAAGAGACCACGAAGTTACAAATTGAACTGAAGGGATTTCTTGCTGTTTGCTAGTATCATTGCTAATGGACCAGAAATTTAAGAATTTAGAATTTCTAGTTGGGGCATAAGCAGCCAGAAAAATATTTTGGACCAGATTTCTGTAGTTTTTGCTGGTGTGAGTAATGTACCTCCTTAAGTTGCTTAATTGCAGTCTACAATAAATTGTGTACTTGTTAGAGCATGTTTTTTGACTATTAACGGTTTAATTGTTGGATGTCCAAAGACTGTTAGCTAATTTTGTAAAACAATATTAACTGGAAGTCACATGTTAGTTTTAACGTAGACTTTAATGTAGCGATCCTGAAATTTCCCCATGTGGCTTAACCACATAATTTACAGTTTCCTCTTTTAATTTTTTTTTTTAATTATTTTACATGATAGGGTGCTTTTTATCCCAATCAAACTAGTGAATTACTTCCTGGTTTCTCTCTATTACATAGCTGAGTATGTACATATATTTATCATTTGAATAATCATTAGTATGAAATGGATTTTTCAACTGTATTTGGACACTTTGGGGATTGACTATAAAATTTTGAAATTATTAAGAGGCCGATTTGCAATGGTACCAAATTCATTTATATAATGTTAGATATTCTGAAGAGGGGTGATTTGCCTTATTTCTTAAATTTATGATCCCTGTTCCTCCACCAAAAGTGAAAGCAGCTGTCTGGAGAGTTTTGTTTTTTCACCTTCTGTCTAAAAATAAAAAAATAAAAAAATAAAAAAAATCCTGCTTCAGATCATGTATATCAGACCTTGAAAGCTGCCTTCGTAGTCTAGCATGACATACAATTATACTGTAGCCCAAGATAGCAGGAGAATGCGCAAGGTAGAAACTTCCAACGAAAATGACGATAGGTGAGGAAAAGGTAATCAC
This sequence comes from Thlaspi arvense, assembly GCA_911865555.2. NCBI lineage: Eukaryota > Viridiplantae > Streptophyta > Magnoliopsida > Brassicales > Brassicaceae > Thlaspi > Thlaspi arvense. Next base: position 25,363 of record CAJVSB020000884.1, on the reverse strand, counting down.
TTAAGCCGTGGAGGTGATAGTTTCTAAGGTTTAGCTTTTAGATTTGGAGTTTTCTATGGGATTCAAGATCAGAATAAAGTCCTGCTAGGATTAGGAAAGATTCTCCAATAAGTTTGTCATTTATTTTCAGTTTTAAACAAAATTTGTTACTTGGTATTCAAAATTTCCGTCAAGCTATAGCCAAGATGTTGAAAGGAAAATGATAGGAGATTGTATGGGATCAGAATTGCTTTATGGTTCCAAGTGTTGGGCAGTATAAAAAACTTGTTAAGATGACGTGTAACAGAAATGTGGTATGGTAAAAAGTGATCAAATTTGTGAGTTGGTAAACATAACACCTAACTAGAATAAAATATTAAAATGATAAAACAATATGAATAGGCTCCTAGAACAGACATTCAGGTTATTGTACAGTTGGATCTAGTTCACGGGCTCTGCATAAAATTTAAAAAGCATCATGTGAAGGTATTTTGAGTGTTGAAGTAGGACTGCCTTCTACCACCGCCTGGTGCCATTGCTTAGGTGAGTTTAGATAACTGAAATATATACATGTACACGTAAATAAATGGTCATTGAGGTGGGTGTTTTCGGTGCAAAGACTTGTTTGGGCGGACTTGATGTATTTATAAATATTTAAAATTAACGATAAAATATAACTAGGAATTGAGTGAAATTTTCTGATGCCAACGACTTGTTTATCTGTTAATTGTATTGTCTGATCACAGGTTTAAGAAAAATGATTAACTAGGTTGCAGCAAATGGAAATCTGAAGGAAAGCGTTTTTTTAGAATGGTTTGGTGGCAGTGGAATCAGACTTTTTGCTCTGACTGATGTTGTTTCACATGGTATTCATCCTATGTCCTAGAAAAAAAATGTAGCAATTGCTTTTGCGAAGGCCATTTTCATTTTCTGTCTACTTTGAACAAGTTGGGATTCTTCTGGAAAGGTCTGCTAGTCTGATATTTACACGTGACTTTGAAGCCCTATCATACATTTGATTATCTGAGTTCAACGATTATAAGTCTGATAATAATTCAGGTGATAGATGTTGGTTTGTGGAGATGGGCTGATTAAAGCCATTAAATTCAGGGGAAGACGTTCTACTAAAAAGGGTCAAAAAGGTCACAGATTGTAGCTCCGACGCAACAGGGATTACACATCCATTGCGGTTTTCTTGCATTCAACGTGTTACAGCAATTTGGCAAAATTCCAAAGTGGACCATACATATTTTAAAACACACTTTAAAGAGGTTCGGTCTAGTTTTAACATCTTTCTTTTCCCCAAAAAAGAAAAAAAAAGAGAAAAGAAGAAGAAGAAGAAGAAGAACCTTTATGAAAATTTAATTTTGTGAAACTTTATAAAATTTTAACAAATCCTAGTATTTTGCTTCCTTTAAAAAAAATTATTTTTGTTGCCTAATTGCAAATAACTTGTGAATTAATGGATGGTGAGTAGACTAGTTGAGCTAGGCGGGCTGGCCGGCTAACCCCGTTTCACTGCTCGCATTCTGGTAATGGATTGTTAAGGCCTTATAATTCCTTGGACATTGTTCCTTGGTTGGATAGACACTAACCAAGAGCAGTACCCATGACCAGGTCTGAAACCTGAGAAAAAGGGAAGGGCCATCTTACAGACGGAACTAGAGCAGAGACCATGCAAAACAGATTCTCCTTTCACTTATTTGCATGAGCAAATTTGTATCTACTTGTTTTAATTGCAAATATTTGAGGGATGGTCCAGGAGTTTGGGGTTTAATTTCAGAGAGAAGGGAGTAAGACGCTGAAATGAAAATAGGAGAGAAGAATTTTAGGGGAAAAACTTGTGTCTGATAGCTGATAGCTGGAATTTTAAATAAGACCCATATACATTCACTGACAAAATGCACTATACAATAAGCTAAAGTACACTAAGCAAACCTTAGTAAAGATATTAGCTCTTGTAATCTCACAATGGTTGTCTATATGTATACACAGGCAGATGCACTTTTCTTTGATAAATTGTATATTTTCATAAAATCAAAACTTGGAATTTAAAATAAAAATAAATATAATGAATTATAATCAGAAATTATATGTATTTGTAAAATATGTTATACAGTTCTTTAAAATATTAAAATATGTGTTTGAGATATAAATTTTATAATTTGTTTTAAGAAATGAAAAAAGTTTTTAAAATTTTTATAAGATGATTTTGGGTAACAATCCAAGAGTCACTTATTTAAACAATTTGTTGAGCGTCAATTAAATAAAATAAATTTGAGAATTAAAAAAATTAAACGACAACAAAAGTTAGAACTGCAATAAATAATTGATTCCTACTTGATGGGGCAGGTCTTTCTTCTATTGAGTACCGTTTTTTATGATTATTTATTTCAATATTTTATGTTTGTATATTGTTAGTGTCGAAAGAACAACAACGAATTAGTTCCAAACCCAAGTCTAATTAAGTGTAATTAAGGAAACTAGCAAATAAAATCCTTTGAAAGGCTGTAAGCCTCCTTTCATAGTTTATCTTCCTTGGTCCCATCTTTGTTTTGCATAAATAATTCTTGTAGAGAAAGCTTTGTATTGCATGTTAATTTTTTTAATTACTTTCATAACCCTGGCCTTTGGCTACTTGATTTATATGATATAAAGGGTTTTAGAAACTAGTTAGAAGAAAAATACTCATTAAAATTATAGGGTATTTAGAAATTCAAGAGCTCTTGAAGTTACTCTTCAGTCTCTGTAAAGGAATGGAGCATCGAGTACGATATTTTGGCAAAGTTTGTTCTTGTAAAGTCTCCATATAAACTAACCCTATTCTCTTGAATAACAACTTCGTGTAGTTTTATGCAGTAATTTTGGAAATTTATTTTTTATACCCCAATAATTTTAATCATTAATTTTCTTTCAAAACTTTACTCAAGATGCTTTAACATAACTCCCTGAAAGGTTCTACACGTGTAATATTCCAGTTTTTTAAAAAATAGTTACTGTTATGTATAATTAAAATGGGTCTTCTAATGAATTAGTTAAACTTATTGTTATTAATTAATTTATTTAAATTTATTTTTATTTAAATCCTTAACTCATTTGATTAATTAAAATAATTAATTTTAATTAAAAATGTCTAAAATTTTTATTATTTTATAAGGTGAAAGGGCAAAACGGTAATTAATACAAAAGAATTAGTGTTTATATATTTAGATTTTTATTACGTGGGAAAAAGGAGCAACTGGGAGTGGTTTGAGTAGTTGCTGGTCATCCTATTCCTTCCGCTTCAACTCCCTGCCATCTGTCAAATCAAATCACAAAAACAGTATATATCTCTGCAGTGAGGGACCTGATGCAGTGTTTATATATGTAGATTTTTAGAATTTGACTCTGGTACACTCTCAAAAGAGTGTACTGGTACATCCCCCTGCAATCTCCTTCACTTGCATTTGCATTAAAAATGGTAAAAAAAAATTTGCCATTTTCGAAACAAATATAAAAAGGAAGTCCGGATTGTACCTATACCCTCTCTTTTGAGATGTTATCGAAGTGTTCACTAGATTTTTATTAGGTGGAGGGAAAGGAGCAACTGGAAGTGGTTTGGGAGTTGTTGAGTTGTCATCATGCAAAGATTTGGAAGATCTGATGACACACGGTGCAATTGATAGACCAATAAGGCGAAGATGGTTTAGTTGACCTTGGGTGCGCACCCAATTGGGCAACGCACCCAAGGGCCACTGGATTCGGACACTCCTCCTTGCAGAAATGCAGGGGGCTCAGATACAGTGGCCCCTGAGTGCGTTGCCCCCCTGGGTGCGCACCCAGGGTCAACTTCACCGGCGAAGATGCCAGCATGTTCCCTTGCCCAAACAGACTAATCAAAATTAAATAATTATGTGACCCTTTTTTGGAGCATATAATAATGATAAGCCCTTGGTTATAGATCTACTCAAGCTTTCTCTATTGGTGTGACAAGAATAATAATTATTAAAAATTAAATAAAAAAACAAATCTTGTGATAACAAAAGTGGCTTAACATTAATGGGAATACATTAATTTAAATTAATTCCAACAGAGATTTCAATAATTCTATAATTATTTATTTGTTTTATTGTGATTCTAATTGTACATTATAGCCACGAAGCCTAATTTAAAAAATAAAAATATTCTAAAATTTACTTTTTAGATATGCATTTGTGGGGTAAAGGGAAATAAGAAAAAGGAAAAATGAAAAATAAAATTGAACTGATATTTTTGTTAGATTGGGAGAATAATGTGATTTTGAAAATTGTGTTTGAAAATTTCAGAAATCCATGTAATGAATTGGAAACTGAACCCCTTGCCTATTCCTTTGCTGTAGTTTACGTGGGGAAAAGGAGCAAACGGGAGTGGTTGATTTGGACCATTTCACTTTTATTTTGAATTCTGTGAATAGGTCGGTGCCACCCTTCTGTCCATCTGTCAAATCCACTCTTTGTTATATGTCTATCGGTCAAATCAATTCACAGCATATATCTCTGCAGTTGATGACCATCACCCGGCTGCTGAATCATTCACTTGGTTTTCAGAAGCATGTGTGTTTCATTCACCACGGCTAAACATCAGAACAACTGGCTGCTTGTTTGATTGGCCTTTGTTCTACCATTTGTTAACCCTTTCTCTTACTCACACAGTGGAGTTGGATTAACTGTCAAAATTTTCCTCATCCTTTACTGAGTTATCACTCGGCGACGCGTTTTCATTAACTGCCTATCTCTCTAAGTCAAGTAAACGAACTGGAGAGGTTAGTAAATTTTTAATCTTTATTTTAAGTTTTAGAGTTAGTTTTTGATTCTCCTTCTGTGATTCATCTTTTCTTTGTCTCCTTTACACACATCTTATCTCTTGCTTTTGGAAAAGGGAATATAAAATGGTTGCATATCCCAGCTATATAGTTGCATATTATATAGCAATTATATAAAAATTGAAGAACCACGTTTGTCCTTTTTCTTTCTTTGTGCTTGCTTCATTTGGAGATTCTCTTGGTTGGGATGGGATAGGACGGGAAAGGCTTCATGGGCTTGCTGCAAAGCAAAGGACAACTAGGTCGGAAAGGGGAATTCTATATGTATGCATACATAGATATATAATCATGTCTTCCTGTCATTCTGTTCACGAGGGGCTCAGGAATATCCATTCGTTCCAGAGAACAATAAATCGATCCAGACTCAATTATTTGTCCTAGATTCATGTTCTCCATACTTCAAAAGTTAAAATATAAGCAAGTTTAAAATTAGACCCAATCCCCTATAATTGGATCTCGGGGATCTGGATTCACACAGACAGGGTCTAAGTAATACCTATGTATTGACAGCCTTCAATCAAAGTTCGGGTAGGTTAATAGGATAGATATTAGTAGAAGAGTAAGAGTGAGATAAAAAATGAAAGGGTAGCTAAGATGGGCAAACCTCATGAATGTTATCACTGCAATTCCACTGTATGCGCACATGGAGGTTGTTTCCAAGATTTACCTTGTTAAACAATCATGACATATTGATTTTTCTCCTACAAGAACTGGGTAAGCGGCAAAAAGTGCTTGCAAGCAATCCCCTCAAAGATTTTCTTTTATATCATCACCTACCTTTAACTTTTATCTTCTTCATTCTCACACTTCAACTAACATGCATTATTACAACAGTTGGGTTGGCAATCAAGAATCTTCTCGTACAAAAATGGAAAACACCCAAAATAAATACAAATTATAAAACAATAATCTTTTAAACAACTGTCGAAACAATATAAGACAATCTTATGTCACCAATAACTACTGAATTTTAGGAATATTTTTGATGAAATTGTTTTAAAAAATGTGAGCTTGTTTTCTGTAATTTGCCCATACGAAATTGATCTTGTGATAACATAAAGTGGCTTAACATTAATGGGAATACATTAATTTAAATTAATTCCAACAGAGATTTCAATAATTCTATAATTATTTATTTATTTTATTGTGATTCTAATTGTACATTATAACCACGAAGCTTAATTTAAAAAATGAAAATATTCTAAAATTTAATTTTTAGTCATGCATTTGTGGGGTAAAGGGAAATAAGAAAAAGGAAAAGTGAAAAATAAAATTGAACTGATATTTTTGTTAGATTGGGAGAATAATGTGATTTTGAAAATTGTGTTTGGAATTTTCGAAAATCCATGTAATGAATTGGAAACCGAACCCCTGCCTATTCCTTTGCTGTTGTTTACGTGGGGAAAAGGAGCAAACGGGAGTGGTTGATTTGGACCATTTCTCTTTTAATTTGAATTCTGTGAATAGGCCGGTGCCACCCTTCTGTCCATCTGTCAGATCCACTCTCTGTTATATGTCTATCGGTCAAATCAATTCATAGCATATATCTCTGCAATTGACGACCATCACCCGGCTGCTGAATCATTCACTCGGTTTTTGGAAGCATGCGTGTTTCATTCACCACAGCTAAACATCAAAATAACTAGATGCTTGTTTGATTGGCCTTTGTTCTACCGTTTGTTAACCCTTCTCTTACTCACACAGTGGAGTTGGATTAACTGTCAAAATCTTCCTCACCCTTTACTAAGCTATCACCCGGCGATGCGTTCTCGTCAACTACCTATCTCTCAAAATCAAATAAACGAATTCAGGAGATTAGTAAATTTTTAATCTTCATTTTTCGTTTTGGAGTTAGTTTTTGATTCTGTGCTTGTCTAATATTTTGTGTTAATAACTGTTTTTACCGATTGATTTTTTTAATATTTTGTTGGTTTTATTAGATTGATTTTTTTTAAATATTTTGTTGGTTTTATTAAATTTTTAGCCAAACTGGAATTTTTGGAGCAGACGAAAAGTTTTATTGGACTTCAAACGAGGAGAGGAGGTTCCTTCAACTCGCTATTTTGGAAGTGAGGCAAGGCAATCTGATTTCTAGCACATTTGGTAGAATAACTTGGTTAAGGATAGAACGACAAATGAATGTGGAGTTTGGAAAAATTTATACCGTAGATAGAATGATGGCAAAGTTCTGAAGATTTAGAGGTAAATTTAGACTTTTTGAAGATTTGATCGCGACTCCTGGAATGAGGTGAGATGAACCAAGTAATTAGGTGGTCGGATCTGATCATGATTGGCGCAGTGCCATTGCGGTAAACTCTTCTGTGTACAAAAATCAATGTTATTTTTAATTTAATTTGAAAATACACTGCTGAATTTATATTTTTTTGTATAGGTAAATAAAGAGTTTAGATAATTTTGTAATAAGAATTGTCAATATATCAATTTGCTTAGAGAAATTTTTGGTACCTGTGTTGTCGCCGCCACTGTTACTACCAGCTAGACAGCATAGACGTCCACTCAACATACTGTTGTCTCGAAGCAAAATCCAATTAGAACTGAGCCTTCCAATAGCAAAGGAGTTGAGGGGATATTAGATATTCCCATATTGGTTTTGAAAATAATTTACCTCATTTTGAAATGTGTATAGATATTTTACAAGTCATGAAGAATGTTTCAAGGCAACAATTTTTTAGAGTTGTTGAGCAATTTAGCCATAGTGAGACGAGTGAGATGGCCACTACTCTCTTCTTACAGTTGAATGATAGGTGTAGGAGAGAATGGCTTGATATGCTTAACAATTTTTGATTTGTATTTGTTGGATGTAAACATTTTTTAAATTATTTAAACTTATTTTTATTATTAATTTTTTTATATTTCATTTATTCATTATATATGATTATTTAAATATTTTATAAAATGGCAGCTGTTCCAAACGCAGTAGAGGGGATAGGTATCAGACAAAGGATTAAATCATTTTCTACAAGTTAAAAAAAAAGAAGAAATTGGCAATGTGATGAATATTTTTTATAAAAATCAAAATATGAATTACGTAAATAGAGGGGAGGGGTGTTTCAATTTATTTATTTTTTTAACTTTTTTATTGATTATATTTAGTCATTTACATTTTAGCTATTAACATTATTAACTTACTCTAGATATTTTAAATATTATTATTAGGATAATTAATAATTAAAATTTTAAAAATTTACGTTAATATATTATAATTAATAATAAATATTATTAGATATTATATTAAAATATAATTAAATTTTTTAAAATTAATTTAAATTATTTGTACAATTTAACTAAATAAAAAGTGATCAATTACGAGTAAAAAATTTGAATTTAGTTAGTTTTAATTATATAATTAAATAATTTTTATGAAATTTAAATTGTTTATCCATAATTGATAATTTTTTATTTAGATAGGTTACACAAATTGTTTAAATTAAATTTGTAAAATTTAATCATATATTAATTTAATGTCTAAAACTAATATATTTAATAATATTTATTATAAATTATAATATATGATTATAAAGTTCCAAACATACCATTTAGTTTTGATAATCAATCAAAATAGAGTGTACTTTTTTTATAATTTTACATGCCAAGCGACAAATTTATAATTTTAAAATATAAAATGCCAAAAACACCTATATTCTAGATAAAAAAAAATTCACATAAAGCTTTTAAAAAATGAGAGAAATAAACCTCTCACGTTAAGAAGGAGAACCATGCTGAGAAACTCAAGGAGCTTTAATGGCGTTTGGCTACAAATTTATGGTGTCCCACGTTTTATTGCTATCCCTAATTTAGTTATGCCACGCGTGTATGTGCACCGGAGACAGGCCGGCTTCGGCTTACATCCCTGCATTCCCGTTTCCTGTGGTGGCTCAATCCATCCACATCTGCTGTTTGATGACTTAAATCTGTTAAAATAAATAAATATATAAATAAATAAAACATAGAAGTTTCTGATGTATCAAGATTTTTGGCTTTTTTTTTTAACAAAACTTTTTTAATATTAAAATTTGCCAATAAAACATATAATATTGAACAAGTTTATTTCCCGCTGAAGTCTCAACTGGAATCCGCATTGCCCCACATCCCCGGCTCCCCTGTCATCTCACTCTCCCCAAAATTGAACCAACTTTTGTATTTATTTTCTTTTTCCTTTTTGCTTTTGGGCTTTTTGACTATTCCAGTGTCTGGACAGCAGAGTGCCTCGTGGGGTTGACCTTTTTTTTAAATATCGACTTTTGGAAACCTCATCAAACTATTTTAAAGTAATTATATTTGATGCTTTTCCTTTTTTTTTTTCCCCAAAAACATATATATGTGTGTGTGTGTGTGTGTCTCTCTCTCTCTCTCTCTATATATAATATGTCACAATGGGGGCCAAAATCAAAAAAAAAAAAAAAAAACTAAGTTAAGAATTTGGGAAGAGTATGAAACTCTCACAGAGTCGTGACGAAGAAGGACCTTCATTTGATTGACGGGTAGGCCCGATTCGACTCTCATAAAACAGGCTGTGTTTGTCTAAAAGGTGTGTGTCTATATATATATATATATATTATTTGTTTTGGTTACTAAAAGGTATATATTTTGCATAAAGTAAAGAAGATATAAGAAATGTCACGTGGGCATGTATGTTTGATACAAGCCATTATTTGGGCTCCAACCAAGCCCAATGCTATCATGGACCGATTAGCACCTCCCAATCCATTGCAAAAATAAATAAATAAATAAGAAGAAGAATTCATTCCCCTCTTCCACTAGATTGGTGTTTGAGTTTGCACGCCCATCTTTCCTGTAAATGCATCAACAAATTGTCAACAAAATGGAATGAGTTTTTTTTAATTTCAAAGAAGAAAAGACAAAACACCTAATAAAAAATTTGTAACATAAATTTGTTCTTGCATGAGCATCAATTTATGCCAACGTTTAATAATGGAGAAGAAGAACAAATTAAGATGAATACGACAATCAGATGATGAAGCACTTGAAACAAGAATCCAAATCATGATTTTGCACAAATAAAAGAAATAATTACATAACTGAAATGATGCTTATGAAAGAAGATAATAGAAGAAGAGTGGTAGAGTGGCGGTGTGAAGACGACAAAGCAGTGGTGCAGAGACAACAGAGCATTGACATGAAGACGGACGACAAGTGGCAATCACTCTCGAGAGTAGATGGCGATCGAGAGTTGATGGAGAGAAATAAGAGAGAAGGAGAGAAATGAAACAAAAGTCAAGAAAAGAAGACTTAGACATATATAGCGGCAGTCAAAAATACTCTATGTTTTTCACACCTCAACTGTCATGTTTTGTGGTTACTGATGCAATTATGTTAGTAATATGTTGAAAATGTAGCATGGTTTTTGGCACCTTGATTGTTGTGTTTTTATCGTTAAGTATGGCAATCATGGCACCAATCAAAAACTTTAAATGTGGTCAAGTTGGACTGGTTGATATTTTTCATTACAATTAAAAACAATGGTGTCAATACACCGATGACCATGAAATGAAGCACTTTCCTAATGAACATGCAACACTAATGTGAGTCTAACTGAATCTTGTCAATGCCTTATCTTGATAAGTTCTACGACTCAGAATGATTTTACATCAAAACTACAAAGACTAATTTCATAATCACCATCTCCATGCATGATCTAGACCCATAGTTATGTATGATCTAAGAGTTTCAACCAAATGTAAAGATATATAAGATGAAAATTGCCAATACATTGAAAATGAAATATATTGAATAAAGTAAGATTGTACATACAAGAATAGTTTACAAAATTAAGCCAATTCAATTGGATTTATGGGCATTATTCTAACAATCTCCCACTTGCTCTAAAGCCAATTGCCCATAGACCTTAAACCTGTCCCATCAAGATCCTTTTTTCAAAGGTCCTTTGTGCTAAAGATTTTGTAAGTGTGCTATATTCTCTGTTTAGGCAACCCAATTTACTCGTACGCCACCCTTGCCAATGATTTCTTTAGAGGGACTCTGGCCTTTTAGGCCACGAAAGTTTGAGGCAATAATAGGTCTGTGATGCCTTTAGATGTTCTGAGCTGCACGCACACTACATTGATGTATTCAAGAAGTCTATAGCCTTGGCCGACAGCCCAGGTAATCTTTGAAATTTCATCATGATGGGAATAGATCATTGCAATTGTTGGTCTTCAACAAGGAATTCCTAGTAAGCGCGAGTCATCAGCTCACATTGACTACATCCTTGCCCTTTCTACACATCACCCGTCGCTCCAACCAATTGAATGGTCCGGTGAAGTGTTCGAATCATGGCGACATGGGCAGTTCGCTGCTAGCAATGTCACGAGAAGTCCACTAAACCTTATGATTTAGAAGAAGGAGAAGTCGTAACAAGGTGTTTGTAGGTGAACCTATGGAAGGATCATTGTCCAAACCTTGCCTGACCGAATGACTCGTGAACTTGTTCACATGCCCCACGGTGATGAGAGGCCAAGTCCCTTGGTTGCCCCAGCTCCGGTGGAGCGCCCATGGTCCCGCTGGGGGCGGTAGGTGTGCCGATGGCCCCGACAACGAACCTCAGCATGGAATGCGCCAAGGAAAACCCCAACAAGATGGATGCCCTCGGTGCCCATTTGCGGGAGACGTGGGGTGGTGGCTTCTTTTGTGGACCGAAATGAATCTCGGCAAAGGATATCTCAACTTTTGCATCGATGAAGAATGTAGAGAAATGCGATACTTGGTGTGAATTGGAGAATCCCATGAACCATTGAGTCTTTGAACACAAGTTGTGTCCAAAGTCTTCAGACTGAGGGCACGACTCCCTGGGCGTCTCGCAAGGTGTCACCTCCTAACCCTGACGAATCACACCCCACAAACACAAGGCCTACCAAATGTGAAGCGTCATGGCAAAGTTAGCTGAGCGCCGAGCAGCGCAACATGAACAACCAATCCAAGATCGAAAATCCCACCACAACACCAACACCGAAGCACCTAAAAAAGGCATGGACAAAACCCAAGGGCTCGCAAGAAATGCCCTTGCCATGCTCAACATCGTGATGTCGAAGGCCAAAATTTTTCGAATTATCCCACAAAGGCCCTTAACATCGATGTGATGTCACAAGGCTCGAACAAATCCCATGAACCAACGAGAATGCCCACAGACTCGGACCTCACATGCCTTCGATCGCTGCCCATGTCCAAACTTTGGCAATTCCACATCAAGGACCCCTTCGGTTGGCAAGCACGCTGAAGCGCGCATGCGTCATATCCACAACATTTACCTTGCCTCTGCTCGGGCAGGGGGAGCAATCATGGGCATGCCCTCCCCCCTGGGCGGGAAGAACATAGGCCTCAACTGGGTTCAAGCAAAGCCATCCTCGCCATGCTCAGCATCATGACGCTAAAGGCCAACGTTTCTAATTTTATCCCTCACAAGCCCTCAGCGTCAATATGTCATCACAAGGCTTGAACAGCTTGTGGGAACCCATGAGGAGTCCCTTACCCTTCCAACCCGACCAGCCAAGCTGAACATTACCTAAGTAGATTGCAAGCCGCACATCACGGCCTTCGGCATCGCCACACCTTGACTGGATAGTCCATAGGGTTGCCTTTGCAGCCTTTTTCCACCCACAAACACCACTAGCTTGCAATGCCCTAGGCCTTAGATGAACAATCCACAAGCACGCCCATCACTGCCCACCTCAGCCCTTCCCATGCCCCCGGTTGTTACCCACGACCGGCCTTTGACAACGCCACGTCAAGGGACTATCTGATCAACAGGCACACCAAAGCACACGTGCATTGTCCCGAACAATCTTATGACATTGCATTGCCTCCGATCAAGCACGGGAAGCAATCGCGGGCACGCCCAACCCCTCGGACAGGAAGAACACAAGCCTCAATGGGGTTCAAGCAGAGCCACCATCCTCGCCATGCTCAGCATCATGACGTCGAAGGCCAACATTTCCAAATATCCCACACAGGCCCTCGGTATCAATGCGTTGTCAAAAGGCTTAAACAGCCCGCAAGAACCCACAAGGAGTCCCTTGTCCTTCCCGCCCGACCAGCCGAGCTGAGCATTGCCGAAGCAGATTGCAAGTCATGCATCACAACCTTCGGCATTGCCACACCTTAACTGGGTGGTCCACGAGGTTGCCTTAGCAACTCGTTTTTCCACCCACAAACGTCACCGGTGTTGCGATACCCCTGGCTTTAGATGATCAATCCACAAGCATGCCCGTCACTGCCCACCTCAGCCCCTCCCATGCCCCCGATCACTGCCTATGACCAGCCTTTGACAATGCCACGTTAAAGGCCCGTCTGATTAGCAGCTACACCGAAGCGCGCGTGTGTCTTTCCGGACAAGCCCTCGACATTGCATTGCTTCTGATTGGGCATGAGAAAGGACCGCGGGCACGCCCAACACCTTGAACGGGAAGAACATGGGCCTCAGTAGGGTTCAAGCAAAGCCACCATTCTTGCCATGCTCAACATCGCGGCGTCGAATGCCAACATTTTTGAATATCCCACACAGGCCCCAGTATCAATGCGTCGTCACAAGGCTCAAACAGCCTACAAGAACCCACGAGCAGTCCTCTACCCTTCTCACCCGACTGGCAGAGTTAAGCGTTGCCCAAGCAGATTGCAAGCTATGCATCATAGCCTTTGGCATTGCCACACCTTAATCGGGTAGTCCACGGGGTTGCCTTTGTAGCCCGTTTTTCCACCCACAAATGCCGTCAGTGTTGGGATGCCTCTGGTTTTAAATGAACAACCCACAAACATGCCCGTCATTACCCAACTCGGCACTCCCATGCCCCCGATTGCTGCCCATGGCCGGCCTTCGGCAACACCATGTCAGGGGCCTGTTTGATCAGCAAGCACGCCAAAGCGCACTCGTATCATCCCGAACAAGTACGTGACATCGCCTTTGCCTCCGGCTAGGCATGGGGAGCAAACAAGCGCAAGCCTACCCAACACCCCCTTCCCCCACTCATAGCAGGTGCCCACAAGCAGCCACAATGTGCCAGCAAGCCATGTGCACCTCAGGGTCGGCATCATGACACCATCATCCCTGTGCCGGCCGAGGCCGGCACAATTCCGAAACACACAAGGGCCGATGACATCAATGCTCTGCCACAAAGCTTGGATGGCTCCCAACAACCCATGAGGCAGCCCATGCACCGCCCACCATGTTGCTCGCAAAATTGCCATGTCACAAGCCAATCCGGTCAGCAATTGGCAGAGCGTGTTGTCCCGGACAAGCCCACATTGAGTGCCCAAGCCTTCGGCCAAGCAATGCCCAAGAGTATCCCGTGCCCCGGGTAGGCCGTGGGCACCTTGCCATGCTTGAGGGCAAGCATGGCATGCCGACGGCCACGCTCGGGGGTGCCCATGGTGGCCCGTGGCATTGGCTTGGCAAGACCTGGAAGAAGCCCACATTGAGTGCCTAAGCCATCGGCCAAGCAATGGCCACGGGGAGCCCGCGCCCCAGGCAAGCTGTGGGCACCTTGCCAAGCCTAAGGACAAGCACGACATGCCAATGACCATGCTTGGGAGCACCCATGGCCACCCATGGCATTGGCATGGAGAGGCCCCGAAGAAGCCCACACCGAGTGCCTAAGCCAATGGCCAAGTAATGGCTATGAGGAGACCGTAGCCGTGGGCGCCTTGCCATGCCTGAGATCAAGCACAGCATGCCCACGACTATGCCTGGGGCCCTCATGGCCACTCGTGGTGTTGGCTTGGTGAGCCCCGGAAGAAGCCCACACCAAGTGCCTAAGCCAATGGCCAAGCAATGGCCATGGGGAGCCCGTGCCCCAAGCGGGCCATGGGCGCCTTGCCATGCCTAAGGTCAAGCACGACATGCCCACAACCATGCCTAGGACCGCCCATGGCTACATGTGGCATTGGCTTGGCGAGGCCTAGAAGAAGCCCACATCAAGTGCCCAGCCCATGGCCAAGCGATGCCATGATCCCGAGAGCAAGCCCATGAAAAAAAAATTTTTGGCCACTGGCTGCTGCTGTGCCACCGCCCCCCCCCCCCACCCCCTAGGCCACTCGTGGGCACGTTGCCATGCTTGAAGGCAAGCATGGCATGCCCACGGGCATGCCAGGGGCGCCTAGCACACCCCATGGCATGGCTTGGCTTGCCATAGCCTATTGGTAAGCACCCCGCCTCCCCCTTATCATAGCATTTTGAGCCATTTCCAAAGTGGTAGGAGGAAACATCATTTTTTTTATGAGTCATAATGGGGTTTTCTAAATATGGGGATGGTTTTTTGCCAAACTTCCAATTGGATATGAAAGATAATAATTTGTCCCACAACATAAAAAAAAATTTAAAAATTTTGGACAACCTAAGTATATTTTTCGAATTTTTGAAAAAAAATACCCAAAAAACAACAAAAATTAGGGAAAAATAGGAAAAAAAATGTGGAAAAATAAGGGGAAAATGGGGGAATATTATCTTTGATGGTTTTGGGAGTTTTTGGGCCAAAAAAATTGGGGAAAATTTTTTTTATTTTCCAAAAATTGGCTAAAAATTAGCAAAAAATATTTGAAAATGGGGAAAGATCTTGGAGTGAGTGGGAATGCTTGGGGGAGCACATTTGAGTGCTAGGGGTGTGGTTTGGACAGAAAGACATGGGAGTGATAGATTATCCCCTTCTAGGCACTCATGGGTAAGGTGTCGAGAGGCTTTCCAGAAGCACTTGAAAACTTGGAGAAGACATGGATAGGTGGGGGGAGGTGGGAAAACATGTTTGCACAGTTTTGGAGTGAAGAAACGGGGGAGGCTCGAAGATTTGGCTGCTGAGCAAACAGCGAGAAATCTTTGAACGGCCATAACTTTTGATCTGGGAGTTCGATCGGGGCATACTTTTTTTTGAAACACTCGTCTTTGCGAGAGCTACAAGGGTAGACAGCCGGAGGCTGTTTGGGTACTTGTTTTCCCGAAAAGGGCCCATTTTCTTGCCCAAACGCCTTGTCCCTTCCTAGGCTCAATGGGGCCAAGGGTCGAAAGTAGCCGTGCAAAATAGCAAAATGTCAGTCTCAGAGTGCCCAATAGCTTGGCTAACTCCTCCTTACACATGGGTGTTGTCCCTGGGTCGAGTAATGGCCTGTGTAGGGGCTTGGCGAACATCAACTCACATCTATGTATTACTTGGCACAAAGGAATGCAAGCCTCAATCCTTGGCGCCACCTGTGCCCGAGCCCTGTCAACCCCTGAGGACAAAGCCACGTCAACCTCGAGCATGTCCCGTGAGAGGGAGAAGTGTTGAGGCAGAGGTTGTGCCAGGGCACTCAAACAGCTTGAGGCATGCCCGGGCAAAGATAGAGGGGTGTCCCAAAGTGGGCAGGGGTAGGCCCCATCCTGCTGAGGGGTGCCTTGGGTTGGCAAGGGCGCGACCCTGCCTGTCGAGGCGTGCCTCGGGCGCCAAGGGGTGCGCCTCGAGCGCCCAGGCTACTTGTCAAACCGTGGCTTTGCCTTGCGAAGCCATCAGGCATCCATGGGCATCGCCTTGGCTTTGCCAATGGCCACCATTAGCAACCCATGGCATCACCTTGGCAGGCCACCAGGCACCCATGGCGTTGCCCTGGCATGCTGCTGGCTACCCTCGACAATGCTTGGGCATGCCCTCGACCACCGCTGGCAAGCCCAATGGCCATGGGCAGCTCTAAGCGTGGTCGTGGGCATGCCGTGCTTGACCTTAGGCATGGCAAGGCACCCACGGCCTGCTTGGGGCGTGAGCTTCCCATGGCCATTGCTTCGCCATTGGGTTAGCCATTTGGTGTGGGCTTCTTCCGGGCCTCTCCAAGTCAATGCCATGGGTTGCCATGGGCACCCCCAGCCATGGTCGTGGGCATGCTGTGCTTGGCCTTAGGCACGACAAGGCTCCCACGGCCTACTTGGGGTGTGGTCTCCTCATGGCCATTACTTGGTCATTGGCTTAGGCATTCGGTGTGGGCATCTTCTGAGCCTCGCCAAGCCAATACCACGGGTGGCCATGGCCCCCCCGAGCATGGTCGTGGGCATGCTGTGCTTGTCTCCAAGCATGGCAAGTCGCCCACGACTTGCCTAGGGCGCGGGCTATCTGGCCATTGCTTGGCCAATGGCTTAGGCACTCGATGTGGGCTTCTTTCGGGTCTTGCTAGGCCAATGCCACGGGCCACCATGGGCATCCCCAGGCGTGGTCGTGGGTGTGCCATGCTTGCCCTCAGGCATAGCAAGGCACCCATGGCCTACTCGAGGCTTGGGGTCCTCATGGGCGTTACTTGGCTGAAGGCTTGGGCACTCAATGTGGGCTTGTCCGGGACGACGCACTCCGTCGATTGCTGACTAGATTGGCTTGCGACGTGGTGACGTTGCGAGCAACGTGGTGGGTGGCGCATGGGCTGCCTCATGGGTTGTTGGTTGTGGTGAAGCATTAATGCTATAGGCACTTGTGGGCTTTGGAATTGTGTCGGCCTCGGCTAGCACGGGGACGACGGTGTCACGATGCCAACCCTGAGGCGCGGATGGCTTGCCGACACATTGTGGTTGCTTGTGGGGTGCCCACTACGAGTTAGGGGGGTGTTGGGCTAGGCTTGCTCCCATTTGCTCCCTGTGCCTGGTCGGAGGCAAAGGTGATGTCGTGGGCTTGTCCGGGATGACACACGTGCGCTTTGACGTGCTTGCTGATCGGATAGGCCCCCGACGTGGCGTTGCTGAAGGCCAGTCATGGGTAGCAATCGGTGGCATCGAGTGTCGAGTTGGGTAGTGATGGGCATGCTTGTGGGTTGATCATCCAAGGTCGGAGGCATCGTAATGCTGGTGGCATTTGTGGGTGGAGAAACGGGTTGCAAAGGCAACCCCATGGATCGCCCGGTCAAGGTGTGGTGATGCCGAAGGCCGTGATGCATGGCTTGCAATTTGCTTGGGCAATGCTTAGCTCAGCCGGTCGAGCGGGAAGGGTAGGGGACTACATGTGGGTTCTTGTGGGTTGTTTGAGCCTTGTGACAAAGCATTGATGCTGGGGGCCTGTAGGGCATAATTCAGAAATGTTGGCCTTTGGCATCGCGATGCTGAGCATGGCGAGGATGGCAGCTTTGCTTGAACCCCGCTGAGGCTCGTGTTCTTCTCGTTTGAGGGGTTGGGCGTGCCTGCGATCTCTCCCCATGCCTGGCCGAGGCAATGCAATGTCGGGGGCTTGTTCGGGGTGACGCACGCGCGCTTCAGCATGCTTGCTGATTTAACGGGCTCTTGATGTGGCATTGTTGAAAGACGGTCATGGGCAGCGACCGGGGGCATGGGAGGGGCCAAGGTGGGCAGTGACAGGTGTGCTTATGAGTTGTTCATCTAAGGTTGGGGGCACCGCGATGCTGGCGGCATTTGGGGGTAGAAAAACGGGCTGTTAAGGCAACCCCGTTAACTGCCCAGTCAAGGTGTGGCGATACCAAAGGCTATGATGCATGACTTGCAATTTGCTTGGGCAATTCTCAACTCAACCAGTCGGGCGGGAAAGGTAAGGGACTCCTTGTGGGTTCTTGCGGGCCATTTGAGCCTTGTGATGATGCATTGATACCAAGGGCCTGTTTGGGAAATTTAGAAGTGTTGGCCTTCAGCGTCATGATACGGAGCATGGCGAGGATGGTGGCTTTGCTTGAACCCCGCTGAGGCCCATGTTCTTCCCGTCTAAGGGGTTGGGCGTGCCTACGGTCGCTCCCTATGCCTGGCTAGAGGCAATGCAATGTTGGGAGCTTGTTCGAGACAACCCATGCATACTTCGGCGCGCCTGCTGATCAGATGGGCCCTTGATGTGGCATTGTTGAAGGCTGGTCATGGGCAACGAATGAGGGCATAGGGGGGGCCGAGGTGGGCAGTGACGGGCGTGCTTATGGATTGTTCATCTAAGGCCGGAGGCATCGCAACACTGGCAGCATTTGTGGGTGGAAAAGTGGGCTACTAAGGGAACCCCATGGACTATCTGATCAAGGTGTGGCGATGCCGAAGGCCGTGATGCATGACTTGAAATCTACTTAGGGAATGCTCAGCTCGGCCGGTCAAGTGAGAAGGGTAGGGGACTCTCGTGGGTTCTTGTGGGCTGTTTGAGCCTTGTGACGACACATTGATGCTGCCCCCTGTGTGGGATATTCAAAAATGTTGGCCTTCGGCGTCGCGATACTGAGCATGGCGAGGATGGCATTGCTTGAACCCAGTTGAGGCCTGTGTTCTTCCCACCTAGGGGGTGGGGCATGCTCGCGGTCGCTCGCTCCCTTGCCCGAGCGGAGGCAAGGTAAATGTTGTGGGCTTGTTTGAGACGACACACGCGCGCTTCGACGTGCCTGCCTACCAGAGGGGTCCTCGACGTGGAATTGCCAAAGTCCAGACATAGGCAGCGACTAGGGGCATGTAGGGGTCCGAGTTTGTGGGCATTCTCGTGGGTTCATGGGATCTACGCAAGCCTTATAATGGTGCATAGATGTTGAGGGCCTTTGTGGGATAATTCAAAAAATTTTGTCCTTCGGCGTCGCGATGCTAAGCATGGCAAGGGCATCTCCTGCTGGCCCTTGGGTTTTGTCTGTGCCTTTTCAAGTGCTTCGATGTTGGTGTTGTGGTGGGATTTTTAGTCTGGGATTGGTTGTTCATGCCACGCGAATCGGTGCGCAGCTGACTTTGCCGCGACGCTTTGCGTTCGGCGAGCCTTGTGTCCGCGGGGCATGATTCGTCGGGTGAAGTTGGTGCAGAGTGTACGTGATGGTGTGTGGTGGTGATTGGATTGTGGGGGTTGGTTCGATCCCTGCTTGTGCAGCGATATTACCCAAAATAACTCTTGTTTGATGAAAACAATTTTATTAGGATCAATATTTTCCATTGACTTATTGAAAGCCTAAAAACACTACAAGTTAACTCATAAATCCACATGAATTAGACAGAGTGCATGGCAAAAGCCTTCCTATTGATTGCATCATGAGAAAGACCCGTGTATGAATGTGTTACGTTGCTAAATAAGTGGTGGCCGTTTTATCGATAGATTTAATTCCATTGTTAAATACGTTTAGCGACGAAAATTTTCTATTGTTGAAGGGCTGTTTTTTTGTAGTGTAACTTAGGGATCAGCTTATTTCTCTCCCATATATATGAAGCCTTGTCTGTTTTTCAATTTTTCACCAAAACGTCACGTTTTGGAACTTGTCAGGCTATGGCACGTGCCATCATGCGCCCCTAGAAGCCTATCCCACGCGCCTTGAGCTCACCCACATGTGACCCGCCCCTACCTCATGCCCACGTGTCTAGTTAGCGCCTCACATGCCACACGCGTGTGCTAACTTCTTTCCTGCACGTCTGGATCTGCTATGCACGCACCTCACTCGCGACTTGATGGCTCTCATGCGTGAGCTTCTGTCATCCTTGTTTTTAGTCCACGCGTGTCATTCACAGACGTTGTCTTTTACCTCCTGATGCTTCTCTTTGCATTTGCAACTGGTCTTCTTGGTTTCTGTAAATCAACACAACCACGAACACCGAAAAAATTCGCACACTCAAGATGCCAAAACAGGAAGAAGGAAGGAGATTAGAACTCCGAAATTCAAAAAAATTAGAACCCACGCACACTGCCAAGTTACGGGAAACTTCTCCCAACCTTTGTTAATCATACCCAATTACAAAGGAATTAAGCTCTATCTCTCTCTCTCTCTCTCTCTAGGTTGAATTGAAGGAGATCCCTTTGTTCTCTCTGTCTTAATCTCCCTTTCTGGATCAAACCCCCCCCCCATTTCAGCCAAACTGTGGCCCTTTTTATAGAACTTAAAGATCTCGATCAAATCGGATCGATCCTAATCTAATTGTTTAGATAACACCCTTTATCCGATAGGGCTTCATCTAAATCCCTAATCTAGCTTGGATTTGGCATGAATCTGGCTTCAATTTTGGCTTTGTGCAAAAATCCCCCTTTTGCGAACTATGAATCTCCAAAAATCTATCTAGCCGATCCTTATTCACTAAGCTTATCTGCCTTGAAGATCCTCGCAACTCATCATTGCAGATTTGGTTTGGGATTCTTCTTCCCTATATTCTTCAATCCTCTAAGCCGATTTTCTACCATTGATGGCTTTTGGAGCTTTCTGCATAGTTGACCCAAGTAGCAGACCCAGATTCCTTTTGCCCGATTCATTTTGGGAGCCTTTCTGGGTTTTGTCCACCTGGGTCGACCTAACGGGCCAACCCAGGCCTGCATGTCAGGTGCAGCCTTGTGCTGTTGGACTGGCCCATGGTCTTGCGGATCCAGGCTACCTGATCTGACTTGCTCCCCTGGCCTAGGTAATCTATGGCCCGATACAGCCAATCTTCAACCTAGGCCTTCTGCGCCTGCATGGGCTTAGCCCAAAGATTGGGCCCAAACCCCTGGTGGCCTGCTCCAATTTTCTTAACTAGCCCATTCTACTGTACCTAGCCCAAAACCCACTAACTTGTTTTAGTCCAATCCAAACCAGATCCAACTTTATCTTCCTTAGGCCCAATCCTTTGGCATGTTTAAATTAGGCCAATTCAAACTCAAATAAGTTAACAACTAGCCTGTCCAAGAAAACCTCAACATTTTGGATTTAAAGAAAATATACACTCGCAATCGCTCAAAGTCCATTCAAGATTCTACCAATATTAGAGTTCTTGGCAAAAATAATCTCCCCGATCTCTTCAGATGAAGGCTCTATCTCCTTGGAGGCAGAGCAAAAGGAATTTCCATTACAAATGCTGTAGTGAAAGTCTCACTGCTATTATAACAATAAAGATTATTGATTCCAGGATGCTTTCAGAGGCCCTTATTAATAGGATGTTCAACGAATCGAACCCAACTGATTAGATTGTATAAATCGAACTAAATTGTACAATATAGTTTGGTTTGAATTTAATGTTTAGACAAATCGTATAAACCAAACCAAACCAAACCATATAATTTATATATATATACAAAATTAAAAATCCTATCTTTATATATATAGTATATTTTTATTATTTGACTAAATATTTCTTATTTTATTATCTTTTATATTTATATTCATTTTAATAATTGATTATTTTTCTTTTTTAGAGTATAATTTCTATTAGTAATAGTGAAATTCTGTAAAATGGCATAAATATATTTATTATAAAATGTATAACTACTATAGTTAATTAATAAATAATGAATTTATTAAGTTAAACATGTTGATGGATAACCAATATTTAGGAAAATTCGGTAAAATTTTTTATAAAAATAGTAAATTTATTTTATTTTATTTTGTAAATCACAAATCGTGATTTGAAACCGAACCACATCATAAATCGTGGTTTGGTTTGGTTTATAAAATTTACAAATCGTAAAGTATGGTTTTGTTTGAATTTGAGTATCAATCTGAACCACAAACACCCCTACTTATTAACACAGGGAAGAGGAGCTTTAGTTGTAGTTTCTTTTTTAAAAAAAAAATTCTTAATTTCTATGTTTTGAGAAAATAGAAAATATTAAAAATCTTCAAAATTTTATTTTGTATTCATCGTCCCGAAATTATTTCACAAAATTCTAAAAAACATATTTTGTTATCTTCTAAAAAGGTGAACGTTTTGAAAATTAAATATGTAAAATAGCTTTCGAAAATAATTTGTAACCAGGCTTTCATAAATTGAAATAAATCAAATCCAGACATTCTTCTCTCTTTCTTTAGATTATTGTAGTTTGGTGCTGGAGTTTTTGAATAATGTGTCGCATTTTTTAAAAATATTTTCTCAAAAGCCAAGGTTAAGCTTACTTCCCCATTAAATTCATTTGGAATGATGGATTATGAAGTGTTTCTTTCAAATTTTCATTTTTTATTTTTTGTTAATAATTTGAATAAGGGTATGTTATTTTTTTCTTTTTAAATAAAAATTGTGAGTTATTCGATTTTTTTTAAAATTATAACCCAAACATCTCTCATGAAAACATATATATATATATATATATATCAAACATCATGAACCAAATTATATATTAAAACCAAATCCTTGTCCAATATTACAAAAAATTTAAAATTTTTTTAAAAAAATTCACCAACCAAACACTCCTTGTAAAGTTTTTTGGACAAATTGATGGTTAAGTTTGTCAAGAGAAAAAGAAAAGCAACACAAAAGTCCTTCGCAAAAGGGAATTTTAGTTAAACTCAGAATAAAGAAATGGTTCCGGTTCCACTCAAGGTCTTTCATCTTCACTCAAGAATACATTAAACTGTTTGGGAAGAAAGTTTTTTTTTTTTAAAAAAAAAAAATTAATTAATTAATTTATATATTATTTATTTGATAATTTTATCTTAATTTTATTTTATAATGACAATTTATCACTTTTTTATTCATTTAAATACTAATAAAATTATTAGACTAAATTAAATTTGTAATACTAATTGAATATTTTAAAATACTTTGGGAGAGAGTTTTTATTTGTTATTTTAAATTTTTTAGTTAGCTATTTTTTTATTTCTTTCTCGCTATTTTTGGCATATTAACCGCCTAAACCTGCAAGAATTACTATAGGAAATGTATGTATCCCGTACAACTTTATCAATACCGAAGATTAAAATGGTCTCAATTTATTACATATCCTTTCTTACCTAAATTCTCAACATTTAGAAATAATTATTTATTTACTACATACGTAACTGTATTTCACCAACATCCATAACTAATATAGCTATATGAATTTTTTATATTTTATGCTTCTATTTTTATTTTTTTTTCCTTAAATGATTTTTTCTCTAACAATATAATTATAACTTCATTATTAAAAAGTTGTAATTAAACATTTAAATATCCAGTAAGCACGTGTAAAAACCAAATTACACAATAAAAGCCAATGTTTTGTACAAGGTTACAAGAAGTTTAAAATCCAAAGAAATTCACAAACCAAACACATCTACAATTTTCAAATTTCTAGCAAGTTGATACCTAGAGAGAAGCAATAAAAAATTTCTGTGCATATTAAAAAATTAGTTCCCCGTAAACTAGTTTCTGTAAATTTTTTTTATTTGATTATTGAATGGAGTTGACCGATTCACCGTTAAATCGGCTAGTTCATTTCATTTGATAGATGGACATATAACAGAGAGAGAGAGTCGAAGTGGAAGGAATAAGATGGGTATTATTTAGAACCAGGAACTTTGAAAGAACAGAAGGGCGGCACTGGCTAAAAGTAGCTATTCACATAATCCAAATCAAAAGAGAAATAGTCCAAATCTCCTATGTATACTCTTAGTCTTAGTAACTAGAGTTATTTTTAAATATACCTCGTCATCAGATTTTCCGAATCTTTGCATATTGGACCACAAATTAATTTTTATATGAAAATTTTAAACAATTGTAACTTTAAATATGTAGCCTATTTTTGGCAGATTTTTTTATTTTTTATTTTTTTAATATCTATAAAATGCAAATAGGTAAAGACAATTTGATGACTCCATAAACTCTAAACTTATAACCACTAAATCGATAGCACTAAATCTTGTAACTCTTTAATCCTAAATTTTCCATTTCAAAGGACCTTATCATTACAGCAAAGACAAGATTTAGTTATTTTCTTTTATTATTCATATTTTTTATGTTTAAGAAAATAGAAAATATTAAAATTCTGAAAAATTTTATTTTTCATTCCTCACCCAGAAATTATTTCATAAACTTCTAATAACATCTTTAGTCATCGTCTATGAAGGTAAACATTTTGAAAAATAATATGTAAAACAGTTTTGAAAAATAACTTTTAACCAGTCTCTCATTAATTGAAAGGAATCAAATCTAGACATCCTTCTCTCTCTTCTATGAGATGCCAAATTGCCTTAATTTCTTTTTTTTTTTTTAAAAAAACAAAAACAAAAACTATTATCTGAAAATATCCTGATCAAATACTATTAACACTTAATTCTTGTCCAATATTGACATAGGGCGTGTGGTAGAAAAATATTTAGAAAGTCCAAACAGATGGCCGGATATTATAATGGATTCAGGGAGTTATAATTTTGGGCACATTATAATTTTGGAACGGAGAATTCTTTCCAAGCACGTCATCATGGTAACTCGTGTTTAACCGTCAAATGTTGTTTTTAGTCTAAGAACTATTGTTTAGACTTGTTTTGGACCACTTCTCTATTTCGTTCCCTTTTATATTTTATTATTTTTGTGTTTAATTATGACATTTGGATAAATTGATGCTTATAAGTTGTCAAGAGGCAAAGAAAAGCAATAAAAAAATTCCACCAGAAGAATGAAGATGTATATTTTTAGTGGAGTTCAAATAGATTATTTATTTAATTTTTTAATATTATAAATGTATGCGTGTGTATATGAAAGATGGTCGTGCACACACATCTATATGACTTTTAAAGTTCTTATAAGGGAGAGATTCTTGTTAAGAAACTATTTTTAGAATTCTGTTTATAATTTAAAATGATTTGTTTTAAATTTTAGAACAAAATAAAATTATAATTTTATATTTTTTTAGATCAAATTAAATTAATTGGTTTGATTTGATTAGTTTTATGCACCCCTGTCACTCTGCG